>CATIWO010612103.1:0-19324 GCA_949673435.1 Macaranga tanarius | reverse complement strand
GTGTTATGAGATTTGGCAAAAAGGGAAAGTTGGCACCGAGGTATATAGGGCCTTTCGAGATTGTAGAAAGAGTTGGAATGGTTGCTTATCGATTGGCCTTAGCTCCAAATTTATCGCAAGTCCATCCAGTGTTTCACGTTTCGATGCTTTGAAAATATATTTCAGATCCTTCACATGTTTTGCAACCCCAGAGTGTGGAAGTGAATGAATATTTGACGTATGAGGAGGAACCAGTTGCAATTGTTGACTATCAAGTTCGTCAGCTGCGTTCTAAATAGATTCCTATGGTCAAAGTCTTGTGGAGGAGCAGCAATATTGAAAAACATACGTGGGAGACTGAGGCAGAGATGCGAGTGGCATATCCATATTTTTTTCTTCAGTAAAATCTTGTACTCTGTTCTATTTATTAAAATTCGTGATGAATTTTTATAAGGAGGGAAGATTGTAATGACCCATATTTTTTTCTTATTAAATTAAAATATGGATTTCAAGGTGTTCAGTATTATTTTTATGAAATTATTGTCAAATGAATATTTTTATTTTTATTTAATTAAATGATGGCATTTTATGAATATATGTATATATCTTGTGTGTATATAATTATTGGTGGAATTTAAAGTTGAGTATTATTTTGTTAAAAATATTTTTAGATGAAGATTTAATAGGTAGAATGATTTTTACTCTTATTATTATATTTTATTATTTTATTATTTTTTTCTCTTTCTTTCTTTTTCTTTCCTTTTCTTTTTCTTTTTCTTTCTTTTTCTTCTTCTTCTTTCTTCTTCCTCCTACTCCAGCCACCATTTCTGCGCTAGCCACCACGTCAAGCCACCTTCCAACCACCACCACCAGCTCAGTAGCTCCACCGGCCACCTCCAGCCCTCCCCGGTCCTGCCAGCAACTCGTTTCTATTTTTTTCCTTTTTTTTTCTTTTGACCGAAAATAAAAAGAGGTGCCGGCGCCACCTCAGACATCACCAGCCACCGCCGCTGGTACCAGTGAGCTCGCCGTACTCCGAGCAACGCATACCTGCTGTCCGTTGCTCCGATCCACGCCGGCAACCACCTCGGTTTAAGGTATATAGATTTTTGAGTTTTTAGCCGGTTTTGTTAATTTGAGCAGGATTTAGATTTTGTTGTAGTTATGGGTTTTGATTATGAAGTTGAGATATGTCTACTGGTATGTTTTTATAATTTTCTGGAATTATTGGATTTTTGGGTTATTGTTCCAAACCGAAAATATTTTTATATTTTTATTAAATAGTATAAATTGTGTAGATTAAACTTTATCAATGAAGTTTTGTGAAATTAATTATGAATATTGAGATATGAATTTTTAAAAGAATTTATGTTTAAATATATTTTTATAGGAAAATGGATATTTTATTGTTTATTGATTTTAATTAAAATTTATAATTTATTTAACATGTTTAAACTGATTTAAATAATAAAAGTATGGAAATAATATTTTTATAAATAAATTGTAATTTTAGTTACCTAGAAGTAATTTCGGAAAAATAAATTTATTTATTATTTTAAGAGTTTAAATGAGTTTCTTAATATTTTTATTATATATTTGAATAGTTTATTAAATGTAACGATAATTTTAGTTATGGAAGTTTAAAAGACGCTTTATAAATCAATTGTTTTTAATTATCGATTTTGGTTAGGTTAAAGAAGAATTTTATTAATGGTTTAAAATTGAATTTCTTTTATATTCTAATTATTGAAATGAATTAAATTGCGGAAGCTTAATTAATTTCTATGCTATGTTTATGTGTGCAATGTATTGGTTCTCGGTTGGGCATTAAGTGTAGTTCGGGAGTCCAACACGAGTTATTGGGTTATGAGTATTATAAAAGTGTTGTTTTTATGCAGGAATGACTCTACTTTTAGTAGAGAGATATCCGTTTTACAATGGAGATTCTGCCGAATTTTTGGTAGATTTCTCATAAAACGTGACATCAGTATGTGTTAATTATTGAGTTTAATTAGATTTGTGTTTTAGATTTAGTCTCTTCCTTAGAAATCTAGAATGTATAAGGATAGAATTTTAATCTCATTTATCTTTTATATTTTTCTATAGCCACACCAAGAGCAGGGCCAATCGAGTCAGCGCCGAGGAGCGCATTCCACCTGTGAGTTAATTTTATGAAATGTTTGTTGAGAAATTTATATAATTATTATTAATGGAATTTTTATTAATATGCATTAGTTAATTAAATAATATGATTCTAGCTATTTTTCTTATTTATTATTGTCGTTCAGACTTCAAGAGAATATTTAAATTTATTTATGATATTAATAATGTTTTGGAGAAAATGGTAGAACATGCTACCTGATGGGTGTCATCAGGACCATGTGCGCACTGGTAAAATCTTATATATGTTATGTATTGGCTCGGTGGAGCTTGATCTCTCGGGCAGTGTTGCGTATTGAGCTCAGTGGAGCTTGTTCTCTCGGGCAGTATATGGATAGAGCTCGGTGGAGCTTGTTCTCTCGGGCCAGAGTTGTGATGTAACTTGGTTGAGCTTGTTCTCTCGGGACATCAATTGTGGATTTGAGGTTTAGGGTTCTATCATGATCTCTGCTAAAGATTTTTAGTTTATATCATTTTTCAACAGAGGAATTTGTATAAAAAGATTTATGGTTTTTGGAAAGATATCTTATAGAAAATAATTTTATTTATTTATTTTATTTTATTTTGAACAAAGGATTTTAGACAGTTATTTATTTAATGGATTTAATGATTTTAAAATAAAGGATTTCAAATATTTATTCATTTAATGGATTTATTGATTTGAAATAAGGATTTTAAAAATCAACATGCATTTTATAACATTAATTCACTCAGTGAGGTCTGACCCCACTCAATTATTTTTCAGGATTTCTTTCTTCAGGTTTCCCATAGTCTTCTTCTACGCCGGATTCATTCCTCATCGGCTGATTTATGTAAAATTTAATCTAACTTTTATTTGTATTATTTAGATGTTGCAGTAGTAGTACGTTATTGTTGTAATATGTTAAGTTGATTTTAGTAGATGTGATGTGATTATACTGTATGTTTAAATGTTCTAACATGATGTTAGACACATATGATAGTTTTTAAGTTTAAAAGTTTTAATTCTGAGGTAAATTTGTGTTTATGTTATATGTGAATGTTATGTTTAGGCTTGCTACGGGTTCCGGATTTGTGTGAATTCCCGTTCCCTAGCGCCGGTCATGACCTCTGGGTTTGGGTCGTGACACTGACACCGTTTGCAGAGGACTTAATGTCTAGAAGAATAAAAGTGTAAAGTGTGAATGTACCAAAAAATAAAAATGTAAGGTCTTAATCTATACAAGTAAAAGTACATGGGTAAATCAAGAAAAAAATAGAAGTACAAATGGTAAAATTTAGGCTAAGCTTTTTTTTTTATATATATTTTTACATTGAGTTCTTATACATTAATTTGTATATATTGAATTCTAATACATTTATTTTTAAGTACGTTGGGTCCTTTGCTCAAAATCATAGATTACAAATATTCAATCGAGTTGTATTTTTAATTCAGTTATTATAATTTTTATTTTTTAGCCAACCGAATTAATGTATATTATTTATTTGATAGAAATACAACAAATAAACAAATATATAATTATATAATAGGCAAGTATTTTATCAATGAGAGTGTGGAAAGGACATAAATTTTTTTTATTATACTTACAAATTTAAATTATATTTATTTAATATTGATATTTTTTATTATACTTAATATTGACATTAAACATTACTACTTAATTTTATTATGAAATGATCAAAATTTTTATTAAATTCAATAATTTAAATTATATTTAATTAATACTAACACATAGATTAAAGTATATTTATTTAATACCAATAACTAATACTAATATGGTGCCTATGATGCGTTAGTGGTAATTTGATAATATTAGTAAAATAAGTTGTTAATACTAATATGTATTATAAAACTATATAGTATTGTGATATTGTCAATTTCTAATTTGTAATTTTTAATTACTTAATACTAATTTAAATTAGTATGATATTTGCTTAATACTACATTAGTATTATGTAATATTTACTAAGTAAATTAAATTATATCTACTTAATAAATATCTACTTAATAAAATTAATAGAATTATTCTTATAATATAAAAATTAGTATTATTTTTATAAATTAGTTTTAAATAATATTTACTTAATATTATATTTATTAATCAACCTAAATTATATTTACTTAATATTAATACTAATAACTTACATTATAAATGCCACCACCTAATACTAATATTTAAATTAACAAGCTATTAAACGAGTCTGTTCACGAACATGTTCACGAGTCTCTTAATGAGCCTGTTCACGAGCTTAAATAAGTTAAGCTTTAAAATGTCCGGGCTCGACTCGTTTAACTTATAAGCCTCAAAATAATGTTCGAACTCGGCTCATTTAGATTAACAAACAAGCTCGAACGAGCGAGCTCCGAGCCGCTCGCGAGCTGCTCTATTCATTTACAGCCCTATAATGATCGGTAATGAAATATATATATATATATATATATTTAAAAATGTGATTATTTTGATGAACATATATACTTTGAAAGAAAAAATTACAGTAAGACCGTGCCCGGGGTACGGTAGGGTTCGGTGAGAAGTAAAACTGTATTCCGCACACAGCAACTCACATGATATGATATTTATTATACTTAAGAGTACAAAGAGTAGTTGATGGATTTGAGATATGAGATTTATGATTATTGTATGAATACCTGGTTTGAATCTTCAATGTGCTGAATGGTACCCGTCACATTAATAGCAACCTGACCTGACTCTGACTACATAAATAAATTGTACTATTTTATACTATGATGTGCTACTATGTTGAGATAAAGATCTTGAAAGAAGTTTATTTATTGGAAAATTAGAGTTAATTATTTATTGAGATTTTATAGTTGATATTTGACATTGGTTTATTTAAATTAGTTAAGCATATTATTTTATATGTAAGATGGAATTGATTTTAAATTATTTCGAAGGATTTGATTTAATTTATAAATATTCTCGTTATTTATTTGAATATATTATGTTGATCTTTTTGGAGTAGGGTTGTATTCTGTCTACTCATTGGGTATTTTTTTATGAAAATACTCACAACTCTTTTGTTTTAAAACTTTTCCTTTCAGCATAGCTTAGCAGTGTAAATAGCGTAAATAGATGGTCGTGCACTAGATGGCTTAGACCTATGATGTACACGGAGTGGAGACCGAGATCTTATATTTCATCCGACACGACGCGGATGCCGACCTTTCTTTCAGAGTTTCCTTGGATCTGATAGCAATAGGTTATCGCATATCGAGAGATTCAATTTCATGGATGGTTGTCTGACTATGATTACGATTGTCCATGTGACTACCCCGGGTGTATGAGTCTTTTTAACCTGGACGTAGCTGCCACCTAACACTATAGTTTTTCTCTTTTTGCTAGATGGGGTTTGTGTGATAGGGTTATAATTACCCCTTTAAAGTATAGATGTGGCAGTACACCCTAGGGCTAGTTAGGCCACTTTTCCGAGGTTATTGGGTTATGCCCTTCCTTTTGGTACATTGTTTGTATTTTTTGGATAGCCCTTTTTCCCCATGTTACCCCATCTGTAGTACACTATCTATTTATTTATATATTTATTTACATATTATGTATCAGTTGGGTTTACTTCACTCTTGCCATCTATTACATGTTTTGGTTGGATGATAATATGATTATAATTTTCTTGGTGGTATGATGATTATGTTAGAGTAGTTTTGAAATAGAAGGAACACCTTTCCACATCGGTGTCTCGGGCGGAACAGTCAATGTGTTGGCGCTGTTTGACGAGATGTCGGTGGGGAAGGGTGTCATAATCTTCCTCACCAGCTCCCCCTTCATTACCTTCTTGCAGGGCTCCCCCTTCATTACGATGAAAATGTTGAGGTGTCAGGTCTAGATTTAATGGATTTTCTTCTAATTGCTTGTGCTCCACCTTCTTCTTGATATCTTCAATGGTTTGATCATTAAAGAAGATAACATCTTTGTTTCTTATAATCTTCTTATTAATTGGATCCCAAAGTCTGTAGCCAAATTCTTTATGAGCATAACCCAAGAATATACATTTCTTGGATTTCCCATCAAGCTTAGTTCTTTTATCTCACGAAATGTGAATAAAAGCTCTATAACCGAATACTTTCAAATGCCCATAAGAAAATATCCTTCACAGTCCACACTCTTTATGGTATATTACCATTAAGTGGAACTGAAGGTGACAAGTTGATTAGATCAACTGTAGTCTTCATTGATTCCCCCCAAAAAAAGTTTAGCAATTTTTCATTTGAAAGCATACATCTGATTCTTTCATAAATTATTATGTTCATCCTTTCTGCAGTATCGTTATACTGTGGTGTTTTTGGTACTGACTTTTCAAGCATGATGCTGAATTTTTTATAATATTCTTCAAATAAGCCCCTGTATTTACAACCATTGTCTGCAAGAATAAACTTTAACTATCTTACAATTTTTTTTCCACCTTTGCGTGAAATTCCTTAAAAACTTTTAGTACTTAATTTTTGGATTTTAGGGCATATGCCCATAATTTTTTAGAGCAGTCATCAATGAATGTTATGGAATACAAAGCACTACTAAGACTTCTAGTTTGCATTCGGCATACATTAGTATGTACCACATCAAAAATATTTAGTTTTCTTGATGGTGTAGAACTCTGGAATGCAATCTGTGTTATTTTTCATGAATGCAATCAACATAAGTCTGTAGAAGTACCCTTTTGATTTTGGGTAAGAGATCTTTCATTGCTAGCCTCTGGAGGCCTTTCTCACTCATATGACTGAGCCATTTATGCCATAGCTCAATTGGAACTTCTTTCTCCACTATATTCATCCAGTTTTTCTGCAGCTTTTCTTCTGTTGTGTAAAGAGAGCTGATTTTATTTCCTCTAGCCATCACTAGAGTACCTTTACTAAGCTTCCATTTCCGTATACCGAAACAACTTTTGTAGCCTTTATTATTAAGCTTTTCAATAGAGATTAAATTTAGCATGATGTCTAAGACATGTCGTACATGTTTGAGGAGCAATTCACACCCAGTGTTGGTCTTCAAATAGACATCTCCTATGCCAAAAAATTTAGATGCTCCATTATTTCCCATCCGTACCAAGCCAAAGTCTCCAGCAATATAGGGTGAGAAGATATCTTTTCTTGAAGTGACATGGAAGGAGGTACCTGAGTCAACCACCGACGTTTGATCTTGATAGGTGAGATCGATAATATTGTAATCTAAAACAATTTGAACTTCGTCTCCGGCTACTGCAATGCTTGCTTTTGAGGCTTCTGCTGGTTTATTTATTGATTTTTTGGCTTTTTATTTTCTACACTCCCTTTTAAAATGTCCAGATTTACCACAATAATGGCAAATGATGTCTTTTCTTGACTGAGATTTTGATCGGGCCCTTTGTTAATTCTAATGAGATCTGTTTTTGTTTCTTCCACGCGATTCTTATTTTTTTAAGACAAAATCTTCAGACGTTTCACCATTTTCTTTTCATTTTGATTTTTCATTGAGCAACTTGTCCTTCACCATCTCCAAGGTCACCTTTCCATCAAGAGTTGAATTTGTTACCGATACAAAAAGTGTATCCCAACTTTTTGGCAGAGAAATAAGCAGAAATATGGCCAATTGATTATCATCAAATCTACAGTTCATCATTGAGAGTTGGCCTGCAACACCTTCAAATTTATTGATGTGTTCTGACATGCTGTTGCCATTTTTGTACTTCAAAGTGATGAGACATCAAATCAAATTGGCTACGTTTTGTACTTTATTACGCATACGTCTTCTCCAATTTTTCCTACCACTTGTAGTCATCAGTTTCTTTGGCAACACTTTGCATAATGCTCCTATTAATCCATTATCTGATTTGAGTTGCACACTTCCAGTTGAGCACTTCTCAATCTTCATCTTTTATATTTGCCGGTTTGCCAACAGCTACACTATTGATAGTTTTGATAGGCTGCTACAGATCTTTCATGTATAAAAGATCCTCCATCATTGACTTCCAAGCTAAATAATTTGTTGGAGTCAATTTGAACATGTTGCCTGTATTCTCCATTTTTATCTATACAGAAATAAAAAATTTAACCATTCAAGCTCTGATACCACTTTGTGGGGGAAAATATTTTCTGCTAGATATAAAATGGATTTACAAAATAAATAAATGGTGAAATGTGCACAATAATATAAAGGCAGTTTAGTCTGCTAATAAAATAAAAAAAATAATAAGGCAGTTAAACCAGCCAAATGGATGAGTAAATTATGCGGTAAAATCTGCCGTAAAAATAGAGAGAAAATAAAAAATAACACCTATAATTTTTTTAGGTGCAAACCTTATAAAAGAAAAAATCACGGGATCTAGATCCAATTAAATCCTCCACTATAAAATAATGGAATTACAAATAACAATCCTTAATTTGTAGTTTACACCCTCATAAATTGACTCTCAAATAATACATGTATTTTTCTCTCACAAATTTTTCTCACCCACCAAAAAAAAAAAACTTCACATGCAGAGCTCACAATTCCTACTATCCCTATCAATTTTTCTTTCACTCTCTGCACACAAAATTACCATCATGAATGGCTCTATTTATAGCCATCCTTGGGTATACAAAGTCAAGTGATGTATTTAAGGCCCCGAATTTTTATTGCCATTTTTTTTTCAACTTCAAACTTGTTGGCCCCCTCTTGCAGGCGGAACCCCTCATCACTTTTTGTATTGTACCGAAAGAATATCTTTTAACAAAATGATATTTTACTTAGTACCTTTTTAATTAGGTAGAATTTGAAGTTGCAATCTCAATTCTCTCAAGTCCATCATGGTAATTGCATTGATCATAAAATAAAACAAACAAACAAATGGTAAAGTCTTTCACTAAAGTTAAAAAAGAATTTTCGTTCAATTTCCTGGATCAATATTTAATAGCATTTCTTGTTCAATCTCCCATTTACATTTCTCTTCTCTGTACCCATTTTCGGGTTTCTTGTTTGCAATCGTCATAGATATGGCGGCTTCTTCTTCTTCTTCTTCTTCTTCATCAAAAAATCGAGAGCAATATGATGTATTCATTAGCTTCAGCGGAGACGATGTACGCGATACTTTTGTCAGTCACCTCCTCAGTGCTTTGAAGAAAAAAGGAAATATCAACGTTTCCATAGATACAGAGATCCAAAGAGGAGGAGAAATCTCAGCGGCCCTCATAAATGCTATCAACAATTCATATATTTACGTAGTTATTTTCTCTAAAAATTATCCATACTCCACTTGGTGTTTAGATGAATTAGCTCAAATATTCTATTGCTCCCAAAGAAAGGATAAAATAATCCTGCCTGTTTTCTACAGTGTAGATCCTTCTCATGTTCAAAATCTGGAAGGGCATTTTAAAAAAGCTTTCGACCAGCACAGGAAGCAATTCAACCGCTGTTTGAAGAAGGAAGACAACTGGAGTGATGCTTTGAAACAAATTAGCCTCATGTCGGGTTTTGTTTCATCTGACACAAAGTAAGTTTTATTTTTATTTATTATTATTATTATTTTCATTCTAATATTTTTATTTTGATTGAACCTGTTCAACATATTGTATAATTTCCTGTTAGGCTTGTACATTACAGGACTTCTATTTTACTTTTTAAGTTTGAGAACTGTACCTATTTTGAATTACTTCTTTTTTTTTTTTTTTGTTGGTTAGGCCTGAATCCATATTAGTTGATGGAATTGTTGATTTTGTTAGTGCGAACCTAAACAGCTTGGATCCAAGTGATTATGAAAGTGATGGTTTTTTTGGAATTGATTTGCGTGTCTCAGAAGTAGAATCCTTACTTAGCATTGAGTTAACAGATCATGTGCGTTTAGTAGGAATTTGGGGAATGGGCGGCATCGGTAAAACAACCATCGCTGACAAGGTCTACCACAAAATCAAGCACAATTTTCATGCTCACCATTTTGCTGCAAATGTGACAGAAGCATTGGAAAAGCAATGTGAACCACAGCACCTACGAGATGAAATCTGTCGTGAATTATTAGGAGAAAAAAATTTTAAAATTGGCACGCCCGAGTCATTAGAACCTGCCGTTGTGAGGAAGCTCAAGAACAAAAAAGTCCTCATTGTTTTGGATGATGTGAATGATTCTAGGAAATTGTGGTGGATGCTAGGAAAAAGAGATTTGTTTGGTCCTGGTAGTAGAATTATAGTAACAAGCAGAGATAGCAAAGTCCTTAAAACTGTAGGTGGAGGGGTTCACATATATCCAGTTGAGGGATTAAACGATAGTGAAGCGCTTAAGTTGTTCAGTTGGCATGCCTTCCACCAAAACCATCCCAAACAAGAATATATAAATCTGTCAGGAAGGGCAATATGGTACGCTCAAGGCGTTCCTCTAGCTTTGATTGTTTTAGGTTCTAATCTATATGACAGAGGAATGAAAGAATGGGAAGATGAACTGGACAAAGTGAAAAGGATTCCTGATAAGAGTATTCAAAAAATTCTAAGAATAAGTTATGATGGATTAGACAGAGATGAACAGAGGATTTTTCTTGATATTGCATGCTTTTTCAAAGGGAAAGAGGAAGATACTTTGAAAAGAATATTTGAAGGCTTTGGTTTTCATGCAGAGATAGGAATAAAATGCCTACTTGAAAAATCTCTCATTACATATAAGTATGATGGCTTTTGTATAACGATGCATGACTTGCTTGAGCAAATGGGAAGAGAGATTGTTGTCCAAGAAAGTAACAACATGCTTGGAGAACAAAGTAGATTGTGGAATTCTAAAGATATCATTCATGTCTTGAGAAATTATTTGGTAAGAAGCACGACAAAAACATTCAATATATTATTTATTATTTTCTAACTTTTTTTCATACTTAAGTATTTTTTCTCAGGGGACTGCAAAAGTGGAAGCCATAAAACTAAATATGCGGGAGATTGATGAAAATGTTGAAATAAGTTCTAAAGCCTTCATGCAGATGTATAATTTGAGATTCCTCCATATATTTAATTGGAATCGTTTTTCTTTTCCTAATCTACTAGTATCTCGTCCTAATGGACTAGTATCTCTTCCTAACACACTAAGGTACCTGCACTGGGAACTTTACCCATTCGAATCTTTGCCATCAAACTGTTGTCTGGACAAGCTTGTTGAACTTCACATGCCATGTAGCTGGCTTAAGGAACTTGGGAATTTGGATAAGGTACTTTTTTTCTTTTTCTTTTTTTTTTTTAAATAGTTGCAAGGCTTTCATTATTAGCGCTCCTCCATGTTTTGCTACCATTCTTTATGATTAGAAAAAACTTTTCAGCAGTAAGAATTTTTTTATTATTATTATTTATCTATTAACAGTAATGACCTCATATAAAATACTTGTGTTTTGAGTGTTATTTGTTCACTTTGTGTTTGTAATAATTATTAAAAATTACGTCAAAATTTTAAATATATAACAATTAAAAATTTTATATCCTAAAAAAGTAATAAATAAAACTTTAATCAGAAAATTATTTTTAAAATTTTTAAATTAAAAACATTTATTTTTAATACAATAAAAAATAATCTTTTACAATCACTTATAAAATAGAATATATGACATTAAAAGTCATTATATTTAGTCATTAAAATTGAAATATACATAATGAAGGAAATTTCAATAAAAAAATTATAACTTTTACATTTTTCCTTAAAAATATTTAAATAACAGGAATATTGTACATTTACCGCAAAAAATTTTATAAAATATGTCATATCCTGCAAAACTCATAAATAAAAATAAAATACTTTATTAATTTATACGATGTCAAATTATGGCATATGCAGTCAGCCCTCTTGTAAATAACATTTAATAAATTAATAATTCTATTAATTAATAAAATTTTCCAAAACCACCTTAATTCCATAAAAATAAATAAATAATTTTATTTTTTAATAATTAGTAAATTTTAGTAGAATTATTATAATTATTAAAGAGCATACTTAAATAAATATTATAATTATTTTATATTTAGGTTGATATAATAAATTATGTTCACCCACATATATAATTGATCATATTTATTCAAATATATTATAAAATTTTTTATTTAAAAACACAATTATCCATAATTTAAAATGAATGATTGGTACATGATTGTTATATAAACTAGTTATCTACTTTTTAAAAAAAAATTAAAACTTTATTTTTAATACCATTAATTATTATTTAATTAAAATTTGCAAAATCTTTTGAAATATGGTTAAAATCTAATATATTTTTAAAAATATAAGAAAATTAAAAAAATTAATAATAATAAAGATTTACTAGTAATAATATGAACTCTAATTTTATAGGTTGATAATAATTTTTTTATATTTTTCTAAATAGCATCAATTTTTTGAAAAGAAATTATGTGGACGACGTTTTTTTTTCAAGGACTAACTAGTTATTACTTAGTAGTTTATTAATATCAAATTTACATATACAAATTAGTTTAAATATGATAGTTTTATAATTATATAATAGTTATTGAACTTTATTAACTCAATAGACTAATACTTCTAATAGTTAATATATAATTATGTAGTCCGCTAAATATATTAATTGTCAGAGAGTCAATTGTACATTACATCATATAAAATTATTTTACTAAGAGATTAAATTATACTTTTCTTATGACATATTAAAGTCAGATATTTCATTTATTAGTTTTTATAGAAGATTAAATTATTTATTAATTTAAAAATTTTGATATTTGAAGGTATATGTATTTTTTGGGTATTAATTTTTTATAGTTATTTAAAAAAAAATGAAAGTGAACACCATTCATAACACTTGATGGCTATCTTATCGAAGGGCATTACTCTGAGTTGGTGAAGAAAAGAAAGAGTTTATTTATGGAAGAATGAGCCCCAATAGTGTTTTCCATTAATATTTATCCTTACATTTTTTTTTTCTATAGAGTCTTAACAATTTGAAACGGATTGATCTCCGCAAGTCCCATGCCCTAATCTCAGTGGATTTTTCTAATGCTGGGAAGCTTTGTTATTTAAATTTAAATGGATGTTCACATTTGGAAGAGATTTCTTGGTCAATTGAAGCTGAGAGTGAGAGTACTAAACTAGATTTGACAAGATGCGAAGGCCTTCGTCGTCTTTTGGAGATTCCGCATAATATAAAAGAATTGTGTTTAAACAAAAATACAATAGAACAGTTGCCGGCGAATATTGGGTTTGTAAAGGGTCTCCAAAGTCTTGATTTGAGGGGATGTTCAAAATTGGCAAGTCTCCCAAACTCTGTCTGTGATCTCAAATCTCTTGAGGTTCTTAACGTGTCAAATTGTGAAAATTTCCACCAACTCCCAAAAGAGTTTGGAAATTTACAAACTTTGAGGAAGCTCAATGTTGCTAAAAGTGGTATGCAAAAATTGCCAGACTCTATTGGCAATTTCAAATCTCTTGAAAATCTTGACGTGTCGGATTGCGAAGGTTTGACATTGCCTCCTTTGAATGATTTGCCCAATTTATGGGAAATTAATCTAAAAGGCTGTCAGATGTCAGAATATCCAAATGGTCTGTGCTCTGTGACGTCATTGACAGAGATAAACTTGAGTGGAAATAATTTCACGGCCATACCTGATGGCATCAATAAACTTCCTAAGTTACAGAAACTCTATTTAAATAATTGCAAGAGACTTGAAGTTTTACCAGAGCTTCCATCATCTCTTGAAATTTTAAAAGCATCAAACTGCACTCGTCTGGTATCAGTATCAACTGCTGTGTTGCCATCTTATGTTTTAGAATTGGCTAACTGCATCAAGTTAAAGCAGGAAGAATCTACAAGAATCATGGACCATGTATTTGAGTACAACCATCTGTCTAATGATGATAAGAAGGTATATATCTCTGTTTATCTACTCGGCCTTTACAAATTAACTAACTGTATGAAATCATCTAAATTTATTTGATTTTATTTGTACAGAAAAAATGCACGTTATGTATAGCTGGAAGAAGAATGCCACAGATGTATAAGAAAAAGAGCGGATCATCTTTGTCCATCTCAAATCTCAACTCCGATGGGTTGATCGGTTTCTCTCTATGCGCCGTCCTTTCATCCAATGCTCGTTTTCCATTTGTAAAATGTTCTGTCATCTTCACAAATCACTCGTCTAGACATGAGCACCGAAAACATTATTATGAAATGAGTGGTTACTATAATAAGGACTTTCAATCAGATAACCTGTTGCTGTGGTATGGAAACGCATCACATGATATTGACCATATAGTCAAGGCGGAATTTCAGTTCTATGATGGAGATAAAAATGAAGCAGTATTGAAGTGTGGTGTTCATCCAATATATGGAAAACAGACAGAAAGCAGAGGAGAAGAAGAAGAAGAAGAGGAAGAAGAAGAAGAAGAAGAAAAGAAGAAGAAGAGGAAGAAGAAGAAGAAGAAGAGGAAGAGGAAGAAGAAGAAGAAGAAGAGGAAGAGGAAGAAGAAGAAGAAGAGGAAGAGGAAGAGGAAGAGGAAGAAGAAGAAAAAGAAGAAGAAGAGGAAGAGGAAGAAGAAGAAAAAGAAGAAGAAGAGGAAGAGGAAGAGGAGCTTGATCGGTTTCTCTCTATGCGCTGTCCTTCAATCCAATGCTCATCGTTCATCTGTAGAATGTTCTGCCATCTTAATAGACTTCTCTGGTCATAGCTGCCAAAAATATTATTGTTGTGGAAGTGTTTATCTTAATAAGGACTCTCCATCAAATAACTTGTTCCTCTGGTATGAAAACACATCACACGATATTGACCATATAAGCAAGGCCACATGTCGCTTCTGTGATGGAGATGTCTACTGGAAAACAGACAGAAGAAAGAAGAAGAACAAGAAGAAGAAGAAGAAGGGAAAATGAAAGAGGGAAAAGTTGCAAGAATAAGTTGCATCAAACATAAAAGGAGTGAACGTGAAGACAATGAAGAGAGTACTCATCAGATTAATCTCTACCTTTAGTAGTAATTACTTCTTTGTGCTGCTCAGGTACATAAATTTTTCACCTACAATTTTCTCTGTGTTCTGCACTTTTTATTTTCTTTCATTTGATGAATGTCCTCACCATTTATTTTCTTTTTCAATATTAGTATTCTTTCATTAGATATGAACACTAATATTATCCCCTCGTAACTCACACTGTCATTTCATATGTACAAATGGAAGATCAAAAACAATAATCAGTTTTCCTTAACAAGAAATTAATCTCTGATTCTTTCAATATTATTATATGTGCTAAATATTTAGGAATTTTTGGGATAAGATTTTATTATTAATAAGAATCCAATTGTTACAAGTATGCATAATCTCTTTGAATGCCTTCATGCTATATATATATAGTTTACTCAAATAATTTTACAAGGGCAAAAATTTATGAGCAATAGCAAATTCTCCATTGCCAATTTTGTTTTGGAGTACTTACTCTTCGATTATTTTTCAATTTCCCCTTTCTGTCTGCAGATTAGAGCCTCATCAGTAGATTTTACTTCAGTTCATGGCTTCATGCTATTGCGCTTTTCACATGCGTCAAGGCAAAGTAAGTCTCAAAGGTTGTTTTTGCTTTACTATTATAGAAAGGTCTGTCAATTTGTCATTCATCACCTGTTGTAACTAAAATTTGCTTTGATTATTACTATCAGTGAGATGCTCTTGGAAACAAATCCAGCCTATGCGTTATTTACTCATAGGGTCATCCTAACACACTTGTCTGGACTAGACAAATTCAATGCATGTACTCTTTTGGATTTATAAATAATGTATGAGAAGCAGACCTTCAATCAGATATATAGGGCAATTTGATTGAAAATTTGATTTCCTTTTTTGTGCTTTCTTCAAATAATTTTTATCCATTTTTGTTCATCCCTGGTTGCAGTTGAAAGTGTAGGTAAAGAAACTGCTAGAGTTTGTACCCAATTCTGTTGGCTTGGCTGATGAGTTCGTGGTGTGACTATTTTGGTAAAAATGAAATATTGAATTTTTTTGGAATCTGTGGTGGTAATGGTGGGACCCTCAATGTATGGACATGTTTTGTCGACCTAGAAGGAATTTAGAAGGCAACATGTATGTCCCTGGCATGACCATGTTATAATTGTTTGAAACAGAATGAAGTTTCAGAGAGGAACCCGGAGCCATATCATGTACTCTTTTTGTACTTATTTTATTATTTCTACTTTTGCATATGAATTAAATTAGGGCATTATGAATCATATATAATGTATTCATGCTTTTTTCCTCAATTTGAATTTTTCACCTAAATCTTGTGTGTTATTTTATTTCTATTTTTATTATTGTTATCACATCCTTTGGCGACATAAACATAATAAGAAAATGGTAAAATAATGTTGGTGAATATTACTTGTCAGGGATTGGGACAATTCATGGATTCAGGCCGAATAAGAGTTCAAAAGTTGATATGCTGGAAACCGCCAGTGGAAGGGTGGGTTAAGCTGAATACAGATGGAGCCTATAATAGGTCCTTGATGATAGCTACCGCTGGAGGCGTGTTAAGAGACTGCTGTGGGAACCGGATAGCTGGATTTTCTGCTAAGATAGTCACTTGCTTGGTGACAGGAGCTGAACTTTGGGGTATCTTTGAAGGACTGGCCCTAGCATGGGCCCTGGGGTGTAAGAGAGTGCAGCTACAAGTAGACAGTGCTTGTGCTGTCAGCATGATAACTCAGAAATCTGAGAGAATTTATAGTTATTCGCATTTGATTCAGTCAATTCGTGCCCTCCTCAATCGTACCTGGGAAGTGCAGATTGCTCATGTGTTTAGGGAAGCCAATTTCACAGCTGATTTCATGGCTAACCATGCAAGGGAGATGGAGATTGGTTCTCACAGATTTTCTTGTCCTCCTCCTGGTGCGCAGTAATGGCTGCAGCATGATCAGAGGGGTGTTAGCTATAACCGTTTTATTCTCTTGTAATTGTTTGTTAAGGCTTTTGCCTCGTTTCTCAACCAAAAAAATATGTAAAATAATGAGGCACCAGCTTCAAATGGGATGCAATCAGGAGTCCAGAGTTTTATAGTATTTTTACATGTCAACAGTTTGAATCTTGGAACAAGTGATATCTTTTTTGTTAATTTTGTTTTTCTTGATTAATCAACATTAATAATAGGGAAACCGTGATTCAGGCTTCAATTGGAATGGCTCGAGGATCAGACAACTTGGATGATGCAATCTAAAGATTGTGCATATAGACAATATAGACAAAGAAACCTTAAAATTTGTCAAACTAGGCAATTGATGTAACATCTGCATCTTTATTACTTTAATTATGCATAATGCATTTCATTCATATAGAATAAAAGGGTGAGATTAATTTAAGTTTGGGTATATTTATGATTTATGGAGAGGGACCTAATTATAAAAAAAAATGGGATTAGAATGTCACAATTAAAAGTTTAAAAGGTGACATGTAATATTTCCATTTTGTAAGTGGGTGAAATAGATATTTTGGTGCTAATCTCTACAAGTCTCTAGATTTTTGTTTAATTAAAAACCAAGTATAATTACTTGGACACCTTAGTGCACAATTGGGAGTTTGTGATTGGTACATGTGTGTGTATGTATGTGTGTATGCGTGTAGAGATGAAGAGAAGAAATTAGATAGGAAGAGGAGGAGTGATTTTTGATAAGGGTTGAGAGATTTTGATCTTGCTTTTATCATCTAACAAGAATTTTGGGAAGCTCTAGGAGTATATCAAGCTTTTGGAACATCAATTGGTAAGCTATTTGTGCATAATTGTTGATTTTAATTAAGTTGTATTTGTTGCAAAATTTGTGCTCTGTTGTCAGTAACATTCAGTCTCAATGTTTTTGATATAACTTGAGTTATATAAGTCTAAATTGAGTATGGTTTGATGATAAAGAAACTTTAGTGAGTCCTTTACAATTTTCATGTTTTGAGTTTGAGCTAAATCTACTGTTAAAATGGTCGTATAGGGCCAGACATTTTATTGCTCATTCTGTCACTCTGTATGACCTGATATTGTTATAAATGTCATAATAAATTTTATACATGTGCTAATTGTGTAATTTCAATTGGAAATAAAATGAGACTCATATATATAGAGTCTGTATGAACTTGGTGATCCTAGGATATGTCTATGATTTTTTAGAGCATCATGAATTTCATGCATCAAACATGTAAGCAGTAGTATATAGGTTGGTTTGTGAATTTTCTTATATGTTGGTTATATGGTGATATCTAGAGTTGTAGAACTCCAAATTGAGAAAAGTTTGATGTTCTGGAAACTTTAGGAGTCTTCTACAACTCTTATATTTTAATATTGAGCTGAATCTACCTTTATGACGGTTTAATAGAGCTCGACATTTTGTTGCTCACTCTGATTACCTATGTGACGTATTAGAGTTTACAAATTCATAATTAATTATATACATGTCCAAATTAAGTAATTCTAATTGGGAATTAAACTAGACTCATAATCCTAGCTTTTGTATTAAAATAAGAGCCACAGGATTTGTGTGCATAATTTTAGAACATATCAAATTGAGGTGATAAAATTTCACTAATTGAGCTAAAGTGCAAGAGTGATGAATTGTATGTGTGTTTGATACATGGTTGTGTGTAGGAGTTGCAAGGGGCAAGGAAGATATAATCAACTAGAGAAATTCCTATTTATTAAAGGTTGGGAAGCATTTTCGGTAAGTGGTTACTAATATAATATATATATATTTAATTTCTCTTGCATAATATAATTGTAATGTTATATAGATGTTATTTTGGTTAATTGGATAAGTGATATGATTATTATATTTGATAAGTTAAATAAGTGATGACCTTAGTAATATGTGATGAGTAATCAATGTTGTTAAAAGGAGAATAGGTTTTGCAATAATTGAGTTTTGTATATGAGTAATTAATATTATGAGCTATGTTAATGGTTATAATGTGGATTAATATTGTAGTGGTGATATTAATAATAGTCTATGTGTGTGATTGATATAAAGTCATAATAAAGATGAAAGTGAATTATGAAATTAAGAAGTATCACTACAAGAAAAAAGCAAAATAGAAACGGCCAAATCCGTTAAATAGCGACGGAATTAGAAACGGAAATTTTCCGTTTCAAAAATGCTCGCCGCTAACGTGTAGCGACGGATTTTCTCATTCCGTTTCAAAAATTAGCGACGGACTTGATTCGTTTCTAAAATTTAGAAACGAAAATTCCGTTTCTAAACTCCTAATGAGCGCCACATCATCAT
>CATIWO010611784.1:0-32895 GCA_949673435.1 Macaranga tanarius | reverse complement strand
GCAATCTTAATTTGTAATTAACTTCTCTCAAAGCTTAATTACTTAATTTCATAACCATTAACCAAGATGTTGTAACTCAACTCTCATTGCAATCACAAACCCTAATCAATTAAATTATAAAACTTATGCACAACCTGTTATAGAATTAAATCAACCCAAGTTATCTCTAACACTGAATTAACTCAATTTATTTTTATAGTTCAATTAAGATTATCACCTCTTAGTGCATATTCTCAATCATAATTATGTAAATAGTGATAAGGCATTCACAAGCATTAAGCATAATAAACATAATATTTCATAAAATACTGAATTAATAGAGAAAGAGAAAAACAACTAAGTCATGTTTCGGATCCTTAATCCCTAATAAAAAACTAACTAGCCTGACATATTAAAAACAAGATCCAAAAGAATAATAAAGAATTTCATCACCAATTACAAAGAAATTAGAAAGTAAAGGAAGAATCTCAATCTCTTGAATATTCTTGATCTCCAATCTTGCTTTCTCAAAGCTCTGAACTCCTCTCTTTTTTCTCTAGAACATCCTTTTTTAGTTCAATCAAGCCTCCTTTTAATTATCCTAGATTTTTCCTAAGATAAGGATTACAAAGAAGTTGAGTTAATCTAAATTTTTAATACTGCACGAGCGTGTTTCGATCATGTCTTGAAGACATACTTCTACACGGCCTTCCATCCAACCATGTACCTCTTTCCATCAATTTTCTGAGAGCCACACGGCCTACTACATGGGCGTGTTTCGACCCATGTATAATCATCCGTAATAGTACACTGCCAATTATTCGGGCGTATTTAGCTAACGACATGGGCGTGTCTCAGACCGTGTCCTTCATCCGGAATGCTACACGGTCCCTAACATGGTCATGTCTTCAATGGTGTATATATTCCTTTTTCCCCTGAGACATACACGGCCAGATACATGGTCGTGTACTTGCCTGTGTCGATTCTTTGCATAAAAATTCAACTTCTAATCCTTATTTTCTTCAAGCTTTTCCATCCTTAACCTTGACAAATGTTTTCTACACCCCTACAAAACATAAACACATGTAATTACCTATTCTAAACATAAATTAACACAATTAAACATAAAATTAACACAAATTAACTCCTAAAACATATACTAATTTGATACAATGAAGGGTCCAGTGGAAGTGAATCACCCTAATATGCTGATACAATTTGATTGTAAATAAAATTCTTTACGAAATAATTGAAAAGGAGAAAAGTAAGAATCTGATGATTAAGTACACTTGAAAAAGGGTGCTCATGCTGGTGCTGTTTATAAACTAAATTTTATATGAAAAATAAATTAGTCACGATATTTATATATACGGCTTAAAATACAAATTATATATACGGCTTAAAAAAAACCACTTAACATACAAATTATTCAATGTAGACATGCAGTCATTGTAAGCTGTTACCAATTACATACGACAAACTGATTTACACTCAAATAATAGAACTTAATTAATCTTACCCTATTTGCTTAAGTACAATAACTTCTTTGGAATATATAACTATTATATCAGTATAATAAACACATTAAGAAAAGAAATTTTAGCAATATTAAAAACATACATTTTTTTATAGATAATAATAACGACTAGAGAGCTATTTTGGTAAATTTTTATTTTATAGATTATTTATAAATAATAATAATTAGATATTTTTATAAATATTAATAATTAGAAAGCTATTTTTGTTAATTTATTTATTTTAATTTTACATCTCAAAAATAACTTTCCTCTCTTTTGATTGAGGAAAGTAACCCCCCATATACATAGGAAAGTAGATATGGGAAAAGCATATTTTAATTATCTAAATTTAAAAAATATATAAAAAAAATACTTACTTTTTAAGACTATGTCTCTACCACCATAATATATATTTATTAATGTTAAGTAATTGAAATATGTATAAATTATTTCTATTTAATTCTAAAAAATGTAAAACTTATAATTACTTATTTACTGCAATATATTCATGAAGTACAGATCATCTATAAATTAAAAATACATGTTGTACAAATTTTTACCAAACTAACCAAACAAAATTGATTCAAACCATTTCAAACAAAATATTATAATTTAAAATATTTAATACTTCGTAACAGTTTTTATTTTTTAAAACCAAATAATTTTACTTTGATTTTGGATTACAAAAATAAAAATTTGAAAAATGAACCAAATCAACAATATAGTAATTATTACAACTTATCCATAAAATACTAAATTTATATAATTAATTTTACAAATTAACATTATAATTGATTAAGGAATCATCTTATTAGTTAGCAGATTATACTTTAAATATTTTAGAAAGATCTATCCTAAATTTTAATATTTTTGAAATAGTTGTGGTGTCATTTTAATTTTTATTGACTTTTAAATATCAATTATCATGATCCACAAGTAGCCAAAGTGGCAAAAGATATGAACATCAAATATAGAGATTAAGATTCAGTCTCCCGTTCCTCTGGTTCTCCCCTTTATGGTAGGTAATTAAACTATTTCAACTAGCTCCAAAAAAAATAAAATTAATTATCATTGTATTATTATGTTACAAAATTATAAGTACAAAATATGAAGTTGCCCTATTTTTAATGGTATCGACAAAGTTTATTGTTATTAATTGAAATTTTATTTATTTATTATTTTTGTCAAATTAATAAAACCAATTATTCAAACCACATGTAAATATCTTTTATTTGGATAATTTTTTATGTTACTTGGTTATTTAAAAGTTCAAGTATTTAAAAACCAATTTTATTAGTTTGGTTAGAAATATTACATTTAAACCAATCAAATTAAACTATGAACACATATATCCAAAATAAATAAATATTTTCTTTTATTAATTGAATCATTTTTAAAATGGAAGCTAAAAAAATAATATTATTTTTATTAAAAAAATATATTATTATTTTTTTATTATTGGAGAAATCACATAACTTAGACATTTAGTAGACTAATATACAACAAAAGTAATTCTCTCGCAATCCCAAAAGAAAAAAGTCTCACTTTCAATTTAAAAAAAAAAAGACATTTTTTTTTGTTATTTTATTGTCTTCTTCTTAACATTCATATTTTTTTAGAAAAAAAAAACAAAAAACAAGTCTTTAGGTCTTATTAAGGGAGTCAAACATCTATAAACTAAAGCACTTGCTGAGAGAAATGTTTAGCAATGACCTTAATTGTTTTTAATTATTTTTTTTGAACCCAGACCTTAAGTTCTTGTAATCTCTACTCAATAATTTTCCCCATCAATAATAGGATACAAAAAGCTCTCAAACAAAAATTTTGCAATTCATTACTTTATTGGTGTATTTACATAAACTTGACATATATAATCATATATAGATGAGCACATCAAACCCAAAAGAAAAACGTAAGTTGATAAACAAACAAAGAAAAATGAGCATCCTTCCTAATTCACCAATCTTACCCATTATTTGGTAAGAAAAATCATGAAAAAAAAATGACACAAATCACCTGAAAACCAAATTTCTCTAATATATATCATCACAATGAGGGCTCATCATCCAGTTCAGTTTCAGAAGCAGGTTCATCTTCTTCTTCCAAGCAATCAGTAGCGAGAGCTGCATGGCCCTGACCAAAGGCCTTAATATGATCTTTAAGAGATCTTTTGTGCTTAAAGTCAGACCCACAAACACAATACCATATTTTGCCACAATTTTTTTCATGGGTTCTCCAGTCACCTTTAACAGCAAATGGTTTGCCACATTTTCTGCACATAAAGGGTTTGATTCCATGCTTTCTCTTATAGTGGGTCTGGAGAGTTCTAAAATCTTTGAGTGGTCTTGCTCTTGGGTGATCAATGTTGTGTTTACAACCTGGTGCACAGCAATAGCATGGAAGTCTTAGCATTGCTGTTGGTTGGGTTCCCCTTAATGAGTCAGGTCCTTTTCTATACTGCGATCCATGTCCCCACATATGCATCTGCAATATAAGGCAAAAACTAGAGTACGTCAGAAGATGAAAAGAAAAAGTAATGTGGTGCAAATTTTTATAAATGATATATTCAATGGCTTCCTAACCTAATGATGAAAAAAAAAATTTACAAATGTGAATGAACAGGCAATATTACTTCAGTGACTTCATAGCATTGGGAAAGTAGGTCTCCGAGTTTAATTAATTTTTGTACTTCTTACATTACCCTAAATTAAAACTATGTATGTAACTGTACTAGGAACAACCTTCATGGAAAGTGCGAGTGTACAAGAGCACAGAAGGAGATAAAAGAGACAAAAAGTAAAGGACAAGTGATAAAAGGGTTCGTTGTACTCTTCAATACAGGAGCATTAGCCAGCAAATGCTTTAGATTGGTTTACATCAAGACTAATTTCAAGTTAAGCTACTCAATGAACATGGAAAAAAGTGACTGTTACAAGGAGAGGGATCTATTGCCGCCCTAACCATATTTGAACATGAAAGTCCACAGTGCCCCCCAACCACTTGTGGCGATTAAACCCAGGTGGGTTTTTCATATATTTGGAGCTTAGGTTAGTAGCTAGTGAAAACATGAGTATGTGTTAACCATTAACAGTAATTACTATGCTGTCTCTTAAAAAGTACTGGAGTGTGCAGATTAAGGGCCCAGTATTTGGTTAAAACAGTCTGAATCCAGGGTGTGCTTTTTACGTATGAGAACTGTAGATTTCATTGCATAAACAGTTGTCTACAGGTTGTAGTGAAGATTGAAAAATTAGGCTTGCTGTTTCTTTCAGGTCTTCTGATGAAAAACTCTAAAGCACTGTATTTCTTGCTAGCAGTTTTGATTTACTTTAATAAACTACAGCTGGCCAACTGAGCCCAGAGTTACTATCTTCAGAGGAAGCAGAAACACAATGGACATTTCATAAACGGTTAAACAAAACATAGAATAGTTTCATCTGGGAAGGATACTTGAGTATATAACACAAGTCTAAAGTCTAAACACAGGAAACATGAAATATGGAATGCGCTAAGAAAAGAGTGACCTTCCTTTTTGAGTATTTGGCTAGCACTGCAAGTTATATGCTTGAACAGGAAAAAGGTACCCAAGATCCAGGTCAAATGAAGGAAAACAGACAATGCAAAGAAAGAACAGAAAGGAAACAAAAAACAAGAAATTTAAGGCAACATGTTTCAAGCAATGGGATAATTTTTGGGGGATACCTGCAAGTTGTTGTATCTGTTGAAGCTCTTGAGGCAAACAGGACATGAAAACTGAGTAGGACCAATGAGAATCTGAGAAGGAGTAGGAATCCAATACTGGACCTTGTTCAGTTTCTGTATGGGTAAAGGGTACCCTGAAACTGCACTCCCATCTTCCTTATCTGTCAATGAATAGGAAACCCTAGACCCCAGATCAGAACTAGGGCTAGGGAGGCCTATATTTAGAGCTACAGTAAAAGTTCTACCATCATTTTCATTGTCTCCTTTTGTGTTTTTTTCCTCTTCCATGGAACTACTACATGATTCATGGTGTTCTTCTTGTTGTCTCGGAGGACTTAAGTATTCTATTAGAGGAGGAGGTTCATTCTGAGAAGAAAATGAAGGATAGGGTTGAGATTGAAAGGAAGAATTATTGGTGAAGATGTTGATGTTAGAGTTGATACATGGTCTGGGATTTGGGTAAGAAGTAGTAAAAGCAGTGTACTGAGGCTGAAGAGCCATAAAGTTAATCCATCCACTGAAGAGATTAGAGCAAGGGTCTGCCATGGTGTGAAAGGAACAGGACTGCCTGTTAAATTGGTACTTTTGCTAGAAGATGGATGGTATATAAATAAGTGGAGATAGCTAGTTAAGAAGATAAAAAGGAGCAAATTGAGTAAGTGAGGTTCTGGTAATTTTTAAAGACAAAAATAAAGGGTAATGGTAGTGAAGTGAAATGATAGCTTGCAGAAAGTCAAGAAATTACCCCCTGAAAAAGAAAATGTGGATATAGATATAGAATTAAAAAAATCCAAAAAGACACAAAGTCAGAAATTAGACTTGCAGATTGTTTATCCACACTACAAGAGAGAGGAAAGGGAACATTCTGTTATATTTAACTGTTATCTATATATATATATATATATATATATTACAGGTGATACAAAATTTATATCTTCCGGACGACGGATTCAGGAGGAAAATAATTAGTTGTTAATTATTAAAAGTTAGTATATTTTAAAAATTATTTTTGTAAACCATCACTATAAAATAGAATCTTACATATTTAATGTGGAGAAAAAAAATTGAACTCAAAATCTTTTTATACGAAGAGTAAAACTCTTACCACTTGAGCTCAAGTGTAACTGTTATCTATATCTTGCTTGAAGCAAACAAACAACCCATCCTGCATTTGCTTTGGTAAGAGTGTTTTATTTATGTTATAATACATATAATAAAAGAATTTACTACTACTATAAGCCTTCTATAGATTCATTCCTTCTGTCAGTGTCACTTCTTTATGGCTTTCCCTCAGTCAACAAACTCATCAAGGCAGTTTTGGTGTTTGGTTCTGAAATTTCATATTCAAGTCAATAAATCTCTACCAAATAATATTTGCTACCCTTCTTTTCTTTTTTTAATTCTTTAATACATTAAGACACATGCACTTATTTTTCCTTCTTGACATTGCTTTTGTAGTCATAATTTCAGCAGTCATTTAAAACTGAAAGCAATGTTTTCATTAATATTTATTAATCTACTTTTCTAAATAGTTGATCATCTTGCTTTTTTATTGTTTCATGAGAGTTGCATATAAATAAATACAGATAGAAAAGACTATGAGACAAGACATGAAACAAAACCAATTTTAAAGATTCAAGTAAAAAGTTGTTGAGTCACATCATTATGGTGGTAGCTTTCGCTAATAAATGAAACAAAACCAAAACTAATGCAGGAGATCTCCAAATTGTGTTAAACACAAATCTAGACTTGTGTTAAACACTTGTAAAATCCAAATTGTTTAAGTTTTGTTTAATTAAATCACAAGCTATTACTGTTCGAAAAAATCACAAGCTATTAAAAAAAAACAACCTTAAAAGTAGTTCACCAAGAAATAGCATCTAATAATTCTTTTTCAAGTGTTTCATTGAACTCTCTAAAACACTTCAATAGTGCCAAGTTTAACTGTAAACATCTAATAGACAAGGACATTTCATTTTTCTCCCTTGAGGTTCACTCTTGCACTTAGCTAGTGAGTGACACAACTTCTGTGAATCCACTCTTCCAAAGTATTCACAAAACTTTCCAGCATTAACGCAATTGTGACACTTGGAATCCAAATTAAAAAGAAAAATTTGACGTCCACCGCAGAAATTTTCTAAATATAGGGGTTTCTCTTATGTCGATAAACATGCTTTCGACACGTGGAGTGGAAAAATTGGCATGAAAATGAAAGGCAAATACAGAGGGCACTAGAAAGAAGTTTTGGCAATTAAAGCCAGCAAAGAAAGTGATGTCAAAAAAGCTATGGATGTAGTTGTTCAATTCTTTGGTCTTCTGGATATAAATCAATAATGTTATGTATAATAACACTAGCAAATGTGCTATTGAAAACTAGTGTTTAGTTACCTTATAGTAGCACCTAGATCTTTCCAAGAAAAGGGAAAGAGAGAAAGAGATGATTTCTATTGCTAAAAATGGACAAAATGACGGAGAAAAATGTCAAAGACCAAATTATCGTGTACTTTCTGGACATGAGTCTTCTATGCAAGCTTGGCAATTTTAAGTCACATGTATATTTTGTGTATTAACCATGTCAAGAAAACTGTACATGCATTTCATTTCTAAATCGGCTGAAAATTAAATTTTTAAATTAATCACAATAAAATTTAAATTTTTATATATTTTATCATGCTTTATAATGAGATGGTTGTTAAACCACATTTTTATTGACATATGAATTATGGATGTGTTTGAATGCAAATATTTAATTTAAAATTTAAAATTTCAAGTATAAGAATTTCAAATGGCATGTAATTAAATATTATTTCAAGTCTTCATTATACAAATTCACATAGTAACCAAACAATAGATTTTAATTAAATCCAAATCAACGGTCAAATCCTGTGCATCCAAATATAGCATAAGCATATTTGAGACAAAAAAAAAAATCAATTAAGAAAGAGCTTATAAGCAAACAATTATATAACTTTGTTAGGAATAAGAATATAATATTCTTCACTTGCCATTGTTTTAAGCAACAACAACAATTAAATTGGAAAATTTGATATTTAAATAATAAAAAAAAAAGCTAAATTATCAATTAGCTCATTGCACGTAACTTCTTGAAATGGAATAAAGAAGGAAAAAAACTTGATCGGAGCAGAAAAAAGTTCAAGTCTATTTCATAGTTAAGCTTATAAAAACATGCACTCTAATACAGAACCATGAAATGTTTATTATTTTTTGCAGCTAAGTTTGACTATTAGACATGGAAAATTAAGATGCAACACATTTCAAACTTAAGAGGTAAACAATTTCTAGTTAATAGTAAAGGAATTGCGAAAAATAATAAATTTGCATTTCCCAAATCATTCATGTTCTCAATGCTATTAGAGAATTCAAGGGTAATTAACTTTTTTTTTTTTTTTTTTGAAGCCAGGGTAATTAACTATTGAACTATGACACCAATCTATATTTCCTGGATTTCGTTGCAATTACCAAGTGTATGTATCTGAGACAACACTTTGGATGAAGCAAAAACTGTATTTCATATACTTCAAATATGCTAAATCCTTTTCTGCATCCACATAGTGAATTGGCAGTATATATATATATACACACACACACACACACACTTTTTAATTATATTTTATTATTTTAAAAAATAATTATATTTTATGGTTTATTTATATATGTACTATGAATTTTTATTTTAAACACATTTAAATGTAAGTTTTAATTTTAATATTTACTAATTTTATAAAAAAAATTATGATTTATACTTTTATATTTCATATGTTTGTTTTAATATACTAAATAAAGGCATAACAATGTAAGAAAGCACAAAAAATTAGTGAATATTGGTAAGAATATTAAAGAATGTTGAAAAAAATAATAAATATAAAAATAAAATATAATTTAATGTGTTATATAAAATATCTTATAATAAAAAATTTTATAAAGTATTAATAAAAAATCTTACAGAGTATTATTTAATTTAATTTAATTTATTATGTTCATATTATTTATAAATTATGCTAAATATTCAAAAAATAAAAGAAAAATATAAAATACTGATTAGCACTTCTATTTTCTCTATTTTAAAGGCTAAGAAGATAGCTCATTTTAAGTTAGATTTAATTAAATTCCTTTTTTTTTTTTAAGAAAGAATAATTATATTGTTAGTACCTGAACTGTTTCAAATTTTAGTATTTTAACTTTTTTAGATAATAAGTAAATGTGTACATTTATAAATAAATTATAGTTGGGTGTATTTAGTAGATCACTATAAAATTATTAGTTGACCAGTTTTATCACATTTAAATTAACACGCTAGTTCAATCATAATTCATGATGAAATCAGTCTGATTTAAATAAAACCTCAAATAAGTAATTATTGTTAAAATAATTTATTAAAATTTCAATGACATGCAAGTTATATTTGTTTGTGAATTGTATTTTACATTTTTTTTTTGATATTATTATATTATAAATAAAAATAAATTTTATATTATAATGTAAAATTAAGGATTTAAATATTGTATTTAAAATAACTAAAAGAAATTTAAATACTAATTAATTGGTGACTTAAAAATTAATTTATTAAAATTGTTATTTTTAATATGTCTATAAAATTCATACACTTATTTATTATAAAAAATTAAAAAATAAATTATTAAAATTAAAAAATTCAGATAGCAAACATGTTGTAGTTAGTAATATATATATATATATATATTCTCTTGTTTGACCAAGGTCTAAGGCAATAATTTTATGTTTCCTAGAGTGCACGAGTGTATGTATGGAAATTGGGAATGAGACTCTTTTGAATCTCAATGTCCAAGGCTGTTTTGACAAGATCAAACAACTACGCCCCGTAATTGGAAGTCCAATAAAAACCAAAATCAAGTTTTCGACATTACTCTTTCGCTTCGCCTAAATTAAATCAAAACCACTTAATTAAAGTTTATCTCAATTAAACTTTAAATATTTATCTAGAATAGAACAGTTAAATTCTTATTATTAATACTAATATTGTAGAATCAGCTTAAAATGAAAAATTAATAATATGGTGGAACATATCCTTCTACTACATTTTTCCTAGCTACTAGAATAAAAAATAAAATGCAATAAATAAAACAATTTCCAATGGTAATAATAATAATAACAATAATAGTAGTAGTACTAAATTTTAATTTATTTTTTATTCAAATATAAAAATAAAATAAAGTACATGTTATCGTATAGTAACATTGATAGTTGTCTTATTCTATATGTTCAAATTATAAAATATAAATATTAAAATAAAACTTAAAAGTGAAATTTAATTAAAAATTAAAATTATTATAAATATAAAATATCTAATATAATGTAAAAAATGTAAACTTTATTATTAATAATTATTAATTCTAAATATATAAATTAAAAATTAAACTATATAATTTTATAAAATAAATAAAAATAAAAATAAAAATAAAAATAATAGAAAATACATTGTTTTAAAAATATGAATGGTGTCAATTTGTACAAAACTACGTAGTACGTAGTTTTAAAAATATGAATGGGGGTATTTAGAAATTTTTAGTGGTTTACCTATGTGGGAAAAAATGATAATATACTTTCTCTAAGATTTGGTTTTACTCCGAATCGATTTCAAATCTCTATTTGTTCTAAATATCCGACCCGAACTGCTCCTTAAAAAATTAAAACAGAGAATTTTAATGTTCGATTCAGTTCTAGATATTTTTTTTTTTGAACTTTTTGACTTTCGAAGTGGGTATGGAGAATTTTCATTCTCTAACTTGCTCCAATATGTGCACAACCCTAAACGTCACTATAAGAAAATGCCATTTTAGTGATAAATTTTTTCATCTCTAACATTTAATATCAATCGCTAAATTATAAATCGATGGAATTATGAACGAATAATTATTGTTAGTAAAATATTTGTCGCTAAAATTTAGTAATGGAAAATATAAATCTGTTGCTATTTTAATAATAGATTATTGCTTCCATCGCTAAAATATAGCAAACGATTTTGCTATCCATCGCTAAGTTAAAATAAATTCTTTCACTAAATTTAGTATGGATTTATGTTTTTTATCACTAAATATAGCAACTGATTTCCGTTATGTCACTAAATTTAGTAATGAAATTATAATTTTGTCACTATTTTAGCGACAAAAGATTATTGTATTGCAAAAGGAAAATCCATCGCTAATATGACATTTAATTTTTTAATTAATAATGATACTTAAATTTAATAAAAAAAAAGTTATAAATAAAATAATGGGTAATTTACTAACATCCCCCTGAGATTTGTTCTAATTTAATAGCTCATCCTTGCATTTTCAAAAGTCAACTAAATATTCCCTTAGGTTTGATTTTATTAACTATTTCCTCCTTTTGCTAACTAAATACCACCTTAGGTTTACAATACAAATATCAAATTTGAGGGGGTATTTAGTTAGTGAAAGGAAAAATAGTTAATAAAATCAAATCTCAGGGGGTTATTAGTTAATTTTTAAAATATAAGGACGGACTGGTAGGTTTAGCCAAATTTCAAGGAGGTGATCGTAATTGACCCTAAAATAATATATATATATATATATATATAAGGGTAATTTACTATCACTCCCTTGAGATTTGTCCAAACTCACTAGTCCGTCCCTTCATTTTCAAAAGTCAATTAAATCCCCTCTCAGATTTCATTCCGTTAACTATTGCCTCCTTCCGTTACAAATTTTAAGAATATTCCAGATATATTCTGTTAGTTCTTGAATAAAATAATTATCAAATATATATATTAATTTAAATTTCCAAAATTACCCCTTATTCATATCTGATCCCTCCATCTTTCATCTTATCTAAAATATTTTTTTTTTTTCTTAGTTAATCTTCTTCTCCGTCCAACAAACCTGTTTTTACGTTTCTCGTCTCACCTCCTGCTCCTCCTCCGCCTCCTTCTTTCACCGTCATTATTATCTTTCTTACCTCTCCTCCTCCTCATTCTCCTCCTCTGTTTCCTTCTTCATCATTATTATTTTTACTTTTGTTCTCCTTTCATTCTCCTTTCATTCTCATGTCCATTGAGATTGCTTCATCGGTGGGTTGAAAGTTGGAGTTGCAAATGGTTTTGTGCTTGAGGGCTTTGAGCTTGGCTTTAACTTCATCAAATGAAGAGTTTTGGATCTTTTTTCAAAGATCGATTTCTTTTGGGTTTCATAGCTTTCTTCTTCTTCTTCTTTCAAGTAATTTGATTCAAAATCTGAGAAATTAAGATCTTCATGGTTGTGACCTGCTCCTATTTTTTTTTTCTTTTTTAGTTACTACAAACAAAGTGAGATTAGAGAGAAAGAGACAGACAATGAGTATTGAAGACTATGTGGGATGTAGAAAAAGAAAATACAAATAAATAGTGAAGTATAGAGAGCTGAATTTTTTTTTTCTTGAACATGAGGGTCTTGTTGTTTCTTTGGCTAAATATACAGCTGATTTTTTTTTCTTGTTCTTGATGTGAATTTAATTTGATTGTAGTGGCTTTTTTTTTGTTTGATTTCTCTTTTTAACCCTTATAAATGTGAGGCGATGAGTTGAGTGAATACAAATAGGTGAATTTCTTATGTTTTATGATCCAAATTCTGAAAAATTAAGTGTTTATGAGTTAAATTTGTTAGTTTTATTTTTGATTTTGTTTACAGCCCTATAGATTTCATTTTTCTCCTTTTACTGAAATTAAGCCATGGTTTAATTCCATTCTTTTTTTTAGAAAGAGTTAATGGGTCTTTAGCAAAGAAAAATATGGTGGAAAGTAACACAGAGCAAATATACAACTAATAAATTAAAAAATAGGAAAAAAAGTGACGAAGAAACAAAAAAAAAATAGATATAGGCTTTTGCTTCATAATAATTATGTAAAATTTTATCAATTAATCTTTATTGATAGTATAAATAAAAATATAGACATTGAAAAAATAAAATAAATTTTTATACAAATTGATAAATTTAACAAAACAAGTTATCAATGACATCATTTTATAAAATTAATAACATGTTAAGGGTAGTTATGACTTTTTATCTAAATTAACATTCATTTTTCACGGAAGGGGGCAATAGTTAACGGAATGAAATCTGAGGGGGGATTTAATTGACTTTTGAAAATGAAGGGACGAACTAATGAGTTAGGATAAACCTCAAGGGGGTGTTAGTAAATTACCCTATATATAAAGTTTACATTCCAATGTAAAAGAAATGTAAAAATCTACAAATAAGTTCATTGTAATAATAATAATAATCATCATCATCATTATAAAAGTTACACATAATAAATAGTCCATATGATATACATAATCTAGTCAATACGATCGAGACTTATAATTAGATCTATTTGAAAGCTAGGAGTTGGATTAAGATTGTGTAAACATCTGCAGAAACTGCTACATCTATGCATATTCTCTTTGACTTAATGTTGCACTTGCTCTTTGTACAGTCTTATATCTTCACTCATCTTCTATTGAAGTTCTTGGACTTGTACAACTTTTACTTCACCACTGCATCTATGTATTATGTGAAATGCTTATCGGCTGCAAGATCATAACATTAAGTGATAAAGGAATTGCTGAAAGTCTTAGGATAAAAGAAGAATGCTGATGAGTGTGAAAGATACATATTTTAAGCACTCTATTTGTGCATATTAGGTTTAGTTAGTTTAGTTAATGTTGTTATTTTATTTTAGTTATTTAGGATTTAGTTATTGAGGATTTAGTTATTTTTATGTTAAATAGATAATTTTTATTTTGTAGGATGCAATGGGATGAGGATGGGATCAACCTTTGGAGCTAGATGAGCTTAGGACTCAAGAAGAGGAGTTATCTGTATTGGGATTGTGCATGGCTGTGCTTAATTGGTGCATGGCAGTGCCTGAGCTTGATTTTTAGTACAATACAGGGGTGCACGGCCATGCAAGAATCGTGCACGGTCGTGCCTGACTATAGTCTTCGGCTGCCTTTTTGCGCAGCCATGCTACTTTCCTACGCCCCCGTGCATAGTTGATGTGGTAGCCAACAAGATGATGAGTTTGAGCTGAAGTTTGGATAGAATTGAGCTCATTTTTAAGCTCTAGATTAGATAGGATTTGAAAGGTTTTATATGACATTTCTAGCTAGGTAATTAGGTCTATAAATAGAACCATTTATTTTTTCATTAAAGTGGTTGAAGGATTTCTATTTTATATTATTTTTCAGAATACTTTTAGTTAGTTTATGTTTTGGTCATATTAGAATAGGGATTTGATTTGAAGATTATGAAAAACAAGCATTCTCTACACCTTTGTGAAGGGGGTTTCCTTGTTAACTTTTCTTATCATTTATAATGATTGGATTTGTTTTCTTCATTTCTTCATCTCTTCGTTTTTTTTTAATATGAGTGGCTAAAATTCTTTTTAGGGTTCCTATTCCAATTTGACTATGTGCCTATTATGATTAATGTTAGGTTGTTAATTAGTTTTAATTTATTGGTTATTGTTGTACTTAATGTCATTTTAGGCCTGATCACCCTAAGATTAAATTGACACTATAGAGATTGATTGAGAGATAAGTACTGTAGGATTAGGCAATAACCTATTAATTGCTTAATTAGTTGAGAGATAGTTAAGTTGTTAATATTGATTAATAGGTTGTGCTTAAAAATTAGATTTAAAAGACATTAGGTTGGTGAGAGCTGGAAAACTTAGTGTTAATTAATTTTCAATTAATCATAGGTTTGTTTGAGAGGAAGATCTATGGTTCCTAAGATCCCTTCAAAATAAATTAGGATTAACGTTGACCTAGTTGGTTAATCGATCTTAAAAAATGGTCAAATTGAGAGTAAGAATCCTAGTTTTTAAATTTGATTAAATTGTATTTTCTTTATTTTGATTTAGTTAGTACTTTGAGAATTTAACTCTATTTCGGTGTCTAAATAAATAAACATAGTGATTATTTAAGTATTCAATTCTACAATCTCAGTGAGATGATATTTTGATTACTACTTGTTACAATTCTGTACACTTGTAGATTTGTACTCATCAAGTTTTTGGCGTCGCTAGCGGAGATTGTTAAAATTGATATTGTTAAGAAAATTATATTACTTGATTTAGAATTTATTTTTAATTGTGGCATTACAGGAATTTGTGTTAGTTTATGCACATCATATGAAGTGCAAGCAAACAAGGACTTTTGTTGATATCACTTGATTTGGAATTAGAGAAGATAGTTTATCAGTTAGAGAAGACAGTTCATAAAAAAAAAACAATAACAATTAGGCAAAATGAACGTACGAGACGACGAAAGAAATGACCCACCGAGGCAACAAGCTCTTCAGAATAGTTAAAGAACCATGCGAGATTTTATGAGTCCTAATGTGCAAGGTGACCAAACACTAATTATGAGGCCAGCGGCAGCAACAAACAACTTTAAAATCAAGCCGGCAATGATCCAAATGATCCAAAATTCACCATTTAATAGGTTGCCATATGAGGATCTATTTAGTCATATGTCTCAATTGTTTTCCACTTTCAAAATAAATGGAGTACAACCTGATGTAATCCGGTTGATTCTCTTTCCATTTTCTCTTATAGATAGAGCAAAAAGGTGGTTTACAAGCTTACCACCTAATTCCATCAACACTTGGTAAGAACTCTACACAACTTTCTTCAACAAATACTATCACCTGCAAAGGTGTTGAAGATCAGAAATAAAATTAACTCTTTCTTTCAAAGAGATGATGAAACATTATATGAGTGTTGGGAAAGATTCAAAGACCTTCAGAAGTAGTGCCCGCCTCAATTAATTCCTACATGGGATTTGGTGCAATCATTTTATAAAGGAGTCAACCATGCGGCAACATTGATGCAGCAGCTGGAGGCACCATCATGTTAAAAATACCAGAAGATTCTTTGGATCTCTTCGAAGAAATGGCCAACACACAAAGTTTGTGGTCTAATGAGAGGACCATTTCAAAGAAGACAAGAGAAATTGAAATGGACAGTTTTACCATGTTGAATGTAAAGCTTGATGCTTTGACAAAAAAGATGGACAAAGTGAACATTAATGCAGTATCTACATTATCTTCCTCTTATGAATTATGTCAAGGGGGTCATCTTACAATAGAGTGCCAAATGATGTAAGGAATGTCAATGGAAGGTGTCAACTATGTGGGTAACTTCAAAGGACCTCAAAAATAAGTATATAGTAACACTTACAATCCTAATTGGAAGAATCATCTAAATCTTTCTTGGAGCAATCAAGGAAATAAGCAGTGGCGACCACAAGCACCACCAAGATTTGGAGGTCAAAATGCAAAACAACCTCAATCTCAATTTCACCAAGATAAAGGTTCATCTTTAGAAACGTCAATAGAAAGTAAGATGGAGAAATTCATGGATGTAATGTTAGCAAAGATAAGTCAGCAAAATGAAGCTCAAAAGAAGATGGAGCAAATGATTCAAAATCATTCTTATTTTATTCACAATCTAGAAATGCAAATGGGGCAATTAGCAAATTCCTTATCAACAAGGAATCAAGGTGTATTACCGAGCAATACATAGAAGAATCCAAAAGAAAAAGTGAAGGCTATCACCTTGAGAAGTGGTACAGAGATCCAAACCCCTAAAGCAACAATGGAGTATAAAGAAAAGAAGAAGGAAGGAGAGAAAGAGCAAGAAAGTGAATGGGTTGAAGTACAAAAAGAACCAGAAGTGAAGGTAGAGAACAAAGCTAAAGTAAAAGCACCACCAATTCAACCATATGAATCTCCAATACTATATCCACAAAGGTTGAAGAAATAGGAGCATGATCAGTAATTCGTAGAATTTTTAGAAAGGTTCAAAACTCTTTATATTAATATACCTTTTGTGGAATGTCTAGCTCAGATGCCAAAATATACAAAGTTCTTAAAAGAGTTGATTTTCAACAAAAAGAAGTTGCAGGAACTCGAGATAGTCATACTTACAAAGGAGTACAGTGCAATCATTTCTAATAAACTTCTTTTAAAAAGGAAGCAACCAGAGAGTCTTAAAATTCTATATTCTGTTAGAAATTTATCATTTTAAAAATCTCTATGTGATTTAGGTGCTTCTATTAACCTTATGCCTTTGTCAATTTATAGAAAATTGGGACTTGGAGAAGCAAAACCAACAAACATCCATTTACAACTGGCAGATAGGACAGTAAAGGAACCATAAGGTATAGTAGAAGATGTGATTGTAAGGGCTAGAAAATTCATCTTTTCAGTGGACTTTATTGTCTTTGACTTTAAAGAAGATGAAGATATTCTATTGATCCTTAGTATACCTTTCCTCTACATTGCCAAAACAATTATTGATGTTTATGATGGTACATTGACATTAAAAGTAGGTGAGGAAAGTTGTAAGTTCAATATCTATCAAGGTATGAAATATCCTTCTGATAATGATTTGTGCTTTAGAGTTGATATTGTGAACGAATGTATGAGTGAAGTCCAATAAAGGAGATTAGCAAATTGTGATGATTTAGAGAATATTCAGAAGTGTATGCAGGTATAATCCTCCTAAGATAAAGAATACCTTAAACACCAAACCCCTTTTTCCCAAATCCAATTATCAAATACTGAACCAACACCACCATCAATCATAAAACCATTGAATATAGACTTGAAACCTTTACCCCAATATTTGAGGTATAGTTTGCTTGGAGAGAATCAAACTTTACCTGTGATTATATCCTCTAAACTCACCTGAGACCAAAAAGACTTTCTTGTTAGGATGTTTAAGAGGAGAGTAAGAGTAATTGGTTGGAAATTTTCTAATATAAGAGGGACAAGTCCATCTTATTGCATGCATACGATTCTGATGGAAGATAGACATAAGCCAACCATTGAAAGGCAAAGAAGGCTCAATCCAAATATGCAAGAAGTGGTTAAAAAGGAAGTGGTCAAGCTATTAGATGCTGGAATTATTTACCCAATTTCAAACAGTTCATGAGTAAGTCCAGTCCAGTGTGTACCAAGGAAAAGAGGAAGGACCGTGGTGGAAAATGAAGAAAGTAAGCAGAATCCTACAAGAGTAGTGAATGGATAGAGAGTGTGCATTAACTATAAGAAGTTGAATTCAGCTACTAGGAAGGATGACTTTCTACTACCGTTCATTGATCAAATATTAGAGAGGATAGCAGGACATGCTTTCTACTACTTCTTAGATGGCTATTCAGGCTACAATCAAATAGAAATTGCTCTAAAGGATCAAGAGAAAATGATATTCACATGTCCCTATGGAACATTTGCTTATAGAAGGATGCCATTTGGATTATGTAATGCTCCAGCAACCTTCCAAAGGTGCATAATAGCCATATTCTCAAATTTAGTAGAAGAAATTATGGATGTGTTCATGGATAATTTCTCAGTCCATGGAAGCTCTTTTGAAAAATATTTGGAGAATTTAGAGCAAGTAATTACATGGTGTGAAGAGATAAACTTAGTACTGAATTGAAAAAAATGTCATTTTATGGTGGAAGAAGGAATCGTTCTTGGGCATAAAATATCAGCACAAGGTATTGAAGTGGAGACCATTGAAAAACTTCATTATCCAATAAATTTCAAAGGAGTTTAAAGTTTCTTAGGCCATGCAGAATCTGATATCAGCTCCTCTAGTTGTATCACCCGATTGGAACCTTCCATTCGAATTGATGTATGATCTAAGTGACCATGCATTAGGAGCAGTACTTAGCCAAAGAAAGGAGAATAAACTTCATGTCATCTATTATATAAGCCCAACCTTGAATGATGCGCAGCTCAACTATGCAACAACTGAGAAGAAGATGCTAGCAGTAATTTTTACTTTTGATAAATTTTGATCTTATCTTCTTGGTTCTAAAGTTATTGTGTATACAGATCATGCAGCATTAATGTATCTCTTGAACAAAAAGGACATAAAGTCAAAACTTATCAAATGGGTACTTCTTTTACAAGAGATTGACATTGAGATCAGAGATAAAAAAATCAGAGAATTTAGTAGCTGATCATCTCTCAAGATTGGAGTTAGAGCAAGAAGAAAATGAACAGGAAGAACCTATCTAAGAGCTATTTTCGGATGAGATGTTGTTGGCGATCTGAAGTTTAAATGACCATGGTTTAATGACATAGCTAACTTTATCTCAAGTGGAAAGTTTTCAGAAGAATTCAATAGTCAATAAAGAAAGAAGCTCATTTATTACTCTAAATTTTATTTGTGGGATGATCCATATCTTTGGAAGCTATACAGTAATGGCATGATAAGAAGATATGTAGGAGATAAAAAAAACCGGTTCAATTTTGCAACATTGTCACGAGATGGTCAATGGTAGCCATTTTGGTCCACAAAGAACTGCTGCTAAAGTTTTTGAAGCAGGGTTCTATTAGCCTATACTCTTTCATGATGCTAGGAAGTTTGTACTCAGTTGTGATGCATGTCAAAGAAGTGGCAACATTTCAAAGAAGGATAAAATACTTCAATCTGGAATTCTAGAGGTAGAGATATTTGATGTATGGGGTATATATTTCATTGGGCCATTTTCTGTTTCCGACAAAAACAAGTATATACTCGTCTATGTGGATTATATATCCAAATAGGTGGAAGCTCAAGTATGTGCAGTCAATGATATAAGAGTGGTTTGTAAATTCTTGAGAAGACTCTTTGCCAAGTTTAGGATACCTCGAGCTATCATAAGTGATGAAGAAACATATTTTTGTAACAGAAATATGGAAGAATTTCTAGCTCATTATAGGGTTAAACATAAGATAGCCACTCCATACCTTCCCTAAATAAGTGGACAAGTGGAAGTCAGCAACAGAGAATTGAAGCAGATTCTTAAAAAAAATAGTGAGTAAGTCGAGAAAAGAATGGACAAGGAAGCTGGATGATGCTTTATGGGCATATTAAATAACATATATGATACCTATTGGAATGTCTCCATATAGGTTGGTTTATGGAAAAGCATATCATCATTCTGTAGAAATTGAACATAAGGCTTACTAGGCAATCAAGGCTTTAAATTACGACTGCAAGAGAGCTGCCAAAAAAAAACTTTTATAGTTGAGTGAATTGGAGGAGATAAGAGAGATGACATATGAAAACTCCAGAATTTATAAAGAACGTACAAATAAATGGCATGATGCCAAGGTGAAGATTAAGAGTTTTCAAGAAGGAGACCAAGTGTTGCTATTTAACTTTAGATTTAGATTGTTTCCAGGGAAGCTGAAAAGTAGATGGTCAGGACCATTTATAGTTAGTCATGTATATCCCTATGGAGCTGTAGAAGTTTACAACACTCAAGGAGAAAAGTTTAAAGTCAATGGGCAGACACTAAAAATCTACCATGGAGGTGCATTGGAGAATTCGCACCAATTGGCCTTTTTGGCTAATTCAACATCCTGAAGATTATGATGGCCTAAGCTCATAGACCTAAAAGAGCATTTTTTGGCAGCTCAACTAAGTTTTCACCTTTCATTTTTCTTGTTATTTCTTTTACTTTGTAATTTTTAAAGTTTTTCAATCATAAGTTCTTTAACTTTATTTTTTAGAGAGGAACCATTGAACGATGTTCAGAAATTGCAAATGGAGGAGAGCCAAATGTTAAGAGGTATGTGTCTTTAGTGTGGGAATAAAATTCTTGATTGTTGCATGTATAAAATAGGTGATTTTGATGTGTGTTGTGTAAATGTAAATATCGCACACCCTACTCTCACTCACGTGACATGGTCAAGCAAAAAAAATAGAACAACAATACTTTAGAACCAAGCACGGTCGTGCACAAACCGTGCCACTTTTATGTATGGTCGCGCCTGATTGAATTTGTGCCAGACAAAACATACTTGACTCAGGCACGACTATGTCAATTTCACACACACCCGTACCATCTGTCGACAAAATTTAAAATTGCATATTCTTTTGAGTCTTCAAATGAGGCACATCCCAAATTCCTTATGTTTCCCCAGTAACCATAAGTTTCAAAAGTTTTTCCATTTTCCTAAACCTAGCATTTCTTAACTTTGACTCCTTTTTCAAATTCCCAATCCCTTTTGCAAGTCCCAAGTTCTTTTCTAATTCTAAAAACCCTTTTTCTCTTACCAATTTAAAATTTTCTCTTTTTAAAACATTAACCCTTTCTATATAAACCTCTCTTCTACCCTTTTCTCTCTATAGTCTCAAATTTTCTTCTCACATCTTCCTCCTATGCTTCAAAATTCTTAAGCAAAACTTTCTCTCTTTCAAGTTCTCTATAATAAGTATAGAAAGAGAAATAAGAAGGAAATCAATTGCTCAAAGGAAATCATTAAGGAGATGTGGAGGAAGCTCTAGCAATCCTAATCAAAAAGAAGAAAGAATGGTAAAACCTTATCCACCTAACATTCAATTTCGTCATGAGGGGCAAAGAAATAAGTACAATTAATTGCTTGCTAGAAAATTTGTGCCTATGAGATATGTAAGTGCATCTCCACTGTAAATGATGGGTTTGATGGATAGTGTGAACATGTATGTCAATAGAATAGGTTAGGAGACTTTTGTGATAATGCAACACCCTACCTATGTGATACCCACATGTAAATTTCTCTCTTCTTTCCATTTTGATGAACATAAGGCTATGCTCAATTTTAAGCTAGGAAACCAAGATCATAGCATTGACCTATTTGAATTAAATGATGTATTTTACTTCTCTAAGGATCAAGATGCTATGGTTGAATTTGATAGAGATGAGTTTTGGAGAGAGATTACAGACCAAAGGCATATCTTTTATGAGCCTAGGTTAGCAAAAGAATCAAGAATTTGATCACCGGTTTTATGGTATCTTTATAGGCTCATGTCACACTCATTGTTTCCTAGGAAGGAAGGGGACTTGGTAGTAACCACAACAGAATTGAATATATTGTATTGCATGTTTTTAAATTTGATTAAATTCTGTTTTTCTTTATTTTGATTTAGTTAGTTCTTTGAGAATTTAACTTTATTTCAGTGTCTAAATAAACAAACATAGTGATTATTTCAGTATTTAATTTTACAATCTCTGTGAGATAATATTTTGATTACTACTTGTTACGATTCTGTACACTTGCGGATTTGTACTCATCAGATGCTTAGGAGTCAAGTCCATATACTCGCTTCTTTTTTGCCTCCAACAACTTGCAAATATATTTGGCTCATGTCGATCTTTATAGGCTCTGTATGCCCTTCCTAAAAAGCATATGCAACCATGGACTCCATAACATTCTATATTTAAGTCATTAAATATTAATTACAAAAAAAATTTACAAAGTTGTTTTGGAAAATTCCAATGTTGAAATACAAAATTATATAATTAAGTTGAAAATCTTACATTGATATCCTTGGATCTTTTGTCAATGAATGTACCATCTCTTTTAGTGTATCTCTTTTTGAATAATTTGAATGGTGTGAGGGGACATTACAGCTTTTTTTCATAAAAAAAAAATTAAGTATCATTAAATTCACTTATTTGTACAAGATAGAAAAATAAGAAAAGTTGCTAATAAAAATAAAATTAAAAATTCTTACCAAAATAACATAATGTTTAATTATCAATTTAGAGCCGCTTGTATATGTGGAAAGACCGGTGCACAGTCCACATTTCTTAGTATGACAATTTTTAGAAGTTTATTCACATTTCTTTTATATTCAGAGGTGTTCTATTATTGCTTCCAACTTTTTCATATGTCTTCTAATAATATCCTCTTTCTTTTCTTTTTTGGCTTGCATCTTGGATAACATATCCTTATATTATTTTATTACTACCTTGTGCCAAACTTTCTTCACTGATGCCATTTTTGTCTTATCCCATTATAATGTCCTCCATGAGAAAACTATGAATAGTTCAACAAGTGATTTCTTTTCCACTATAAATAAAAAATATACAACCTAAAAGAAATAGAATAATAAACATATATATTACATATAACAATTAAAAAAAAACATGCAAGAGGGAAAGAATTAAAATATAATTAATTAAAGAAGAGTTGATAATTAAAGATGATGAAAGCATGCAAAAAATACAACTAGTATTTGTTACTATTTATTTAAAAAATGTATTCCTTAAAATCTTCTTGGTAGAACTCTTTAGTGCTGTTGGGCACTAACTTCCAGGTTGTATCCTCTTTGTTTAGTTTTTCTTTTAATATCAAAGAAATTTGAGTTGAAGTACTACATTATTAATGAATACTATTTGAAAAAATATGAAATAATGCAAATGTTAATGCCATATAAAATAAATTATTTTCAAAGTTTCATCTAAAATAAAAGTGTAATAACAAATAATAATAAATCATACTTGGTATTCCTATTAGCTATTAAAATAGCCTTCATAGTACAACTTCGTATACTTCTGAATGCATGTGATGACCCGATTGGTGCTTATGCTATGAAGACTCTGGATTAGTATATGGGAAAAATGATAGTAAGTTCTCCACATCCAAGCTAGGTGGCAAAGCTAAGGCTAGTGGGGAAGCGGATATAGGTAGGAGTGTTCATTTGGTTGGTTCTGAGGGGTTTTTCTGATCGAACTGAATTAATTGAACTAAACCAAATCAACTTAAAAAACCAAACTGAGCTGAAAAAATTGAAATTTGTATAATAAAAAATGAACTGACATAACCAAACCCAATTTTTAGAAATATTAATTATTTTAATAATTTTATATTAAATTATTATACTATTTTAATAAATTAAAAAATAAAAAGTAAAAGTTCAATTTGTTTTGTTATTTCAATTAACCAAACTTTTTATATAGAAAACCAACTTGAACCAAATCAAAATTCAATTATGTTTAGTTCGGCACTTCAAAATTCAAAAATGGCAAATATCAAATTGAATCGAACCAGGTTAGTTTGGTTTTTAGTTCGATTGAGTCAGAAGACTTACACACCCCGAGATGTAGGTGTCATAGGTGATAAGGATGGTGCATGTACCCTTCAACCTACAAAATGGACTCTCCAACTTACAGAATGGCCATTTATTATACATGCAATGACAAAATTACGAAACAACACATTTATAATGAAAACATTATTCCAACAAAGCTCCAATATAAATTAGAAAACCTAGCCAACCTCAAGTTAATGCCTTAAAAGTTCCTGTAAAAATAAAAATTCACTTTTAAACCATCCTTCATAGTCACAACTCTATAATAAGGCACTATTAATACCTTCATAAAACTATAAATAACATAAATCAATTAAGAATATATGCAAGAAAATATAACTAATTGAAAAGTATTATAAATATATCATATTTCTAATTTGGCATCCAATCTATCTAATTAATAATATTATTATCATCATCATCATCTACTTCTTCATCTTCTTCATTTGACTTTATCTTGAGTTTTACTTCCTCATTTTCTTGAAGTTTTATATCATCAATCTCTACCAAAGGACCACTTTGATCAATTAATGATTAAGCTTCTTCGTTTGCTTTAATATCAATATAATGGTCCTATATGACATCCTTTTGAAATGGTCCTCCATTTGATAATAAAGTCGTAGAGGACTCAACAACTTCCATGACATCCTTAACTTTTATTTTGCAAATAGCCCCTAAATTACACATTTTTCCTTGTGCTAGGATAAAATGCACAATACATATAACACTCGACCCCACCAATACCATTATTAAAAGGTCGCACACTTGACTTATCTAACTTAAGTACTGGTGTGGTTGAGTATTACTTCTTTCTTGTCCATTAACTAGTTAACTCTTATAGCTTAGACATATAAATATAATATACTCCTTTACTACGTGTTACAAGATAACTATTCTAAAATTCTCCTTCTTTATTATACATAAATTTCATAATACAAGTCATTGAATACAACTGTTTAAACCTATAACATACTATTACCAAATATTCTAACAAAATAATACTCTTAAGATTCTTCAATGCTCTTGCTTCACCTATTATACATCTAGCTATATTCTAAACAACTACTCAACTCTGAAAAATTTAATAAAAAGGAGCTGTGAGTATTCTTGAGAGAAAATACTCAGTGAGTGAACACATTATCAAGAAGCGAAATAATTTAATAAATCTCGATATCTTAATAGAAGAAAACTCAAGCACACAACTTGGAATGAGATCATAGATAACGATACTATTGCTAATTTAAAATAACAAATATAATGTTTATTTTAGTTGTATTTAATTTAATAACATTTTTTTACAACTTAAGGGCATTATCTTACAGTCACTCGTTGAGATTTTCTTTGCTTTACATAATATAATAGAGACTCAAATATTAATTTTAATACAATAACTCACTACAACATAATCTTATAACTTCATAACATAGTTCATCATAATAGTATTCTCAAAGTAAACCATACACATATAACAATGACATCGGATATAGTGTGGACTAACACTACACTGAAAGTAATATAAATATGTCAGTATGCATACGACGACTTAAGTGTGATAAGCACTTAAGCCAATAATAACTCGAATGCCAAATCCTAATTAATATAAGTATCTGGCCCTAGGCAACAACTATACATATACCTCGGATATGGTTTTACATCTACAAGGTAGAATGTGCACCCAGCCTCAAGTAACGCCTATACACACTTACTAAATTTACATCTATAAGATAAAATGTGCAACCGGCCCCCTGGTATCAGCTATACATACTTACCAAACTTACATCTATAAGGTAAAATGTGCACTCGGCCCCTAGCAACGGCTATACATACTTACCAAACTTACATTTATAAGGTAAAATATGCACCCGGCCCCTGGCATCAGTTATATATACTTACCAAACTTAAATCTATAAGATAAAATATGCACCAACTACTGGCATTGGCTATGCACACTTACCAAACTTATATCTATAAGGTAAAAGGTGCACCTGCCCCCTGGCATTGGCTATACACAGTTACCAAACTTCACCATACCCTGGACATGAACTTACTATCACTCTGTGTCAGATGTACATGTGCTCATTGTTATATCATTTATAGTGTCATATGTACATGTGCTTATTGTTATATCATTTTTCAAAAGTTCTCATATATTTATGTATTATTTTTATTTACTCATGCCTTTCTTTTGTATCTGTTTCCCGTAATATTCTTCAAATGTCATTTTGTAAATCATCAATACCATTCTTATTTGAATATTCTTATTGTAATTTTTCAAGAGCATTCTCATAATTGATTTAATTAGAACATCTCATATCTTTAGTCTCTATATTAGAGACTTAAAATTTTATCGGATGTAATCATTATTTATGATTGATCAAACTTGTAGTCATCAACCTTACTCATTTCAGTTGGTTAAGATTTGAGGTAATTTATATTCATTATCAAACTTAAGTATTAAACTTTCCAACCACCCTTTTTCTTTGGGAAGCAAAGGATATACACCAACTTCAAGTTCACTTATTATGCTTAACCACACAGTTACATATATTTATAACTCAATCACATTTATCTTGGTGAATCTAGTTTCGTTTAGCTCATTTTAGGTTGATTTAAGTGATTTAGGTATTTATATGGGTGTTGACATGCTTCTAGTTGAGTTTAGGTTGTAAAATTTTATATTTAAGCCCATTTATTGTAGGCACTGGCCATAGAAATGCCTCCTTAGTACTAAGGCACCGCTTTAGCACTGAGGCACCTCCTCTACATTTTAAGGCATTGCCTCAGCATACTAAGGTGCTGGCAGGTCAATCAGACATCGCCTGATTGATCCACAGAGGCATTCTACACTTGAAATGGCAAAACGTTAACTAAAAATCCAAGTTTTCACTACTAATTGCTTTATAAACTACCACAACATATATTTTAACCATTCTAGCACATTTATAATATGATAATGTGTGCATTATACTTTGAACTCATAATTCAAAATAACATTTTCTCTAAAAATATCAAAAACTCCAGACATTTGATATCATTGTTGAAATATATCATCTCCATATCATGAATTATCAGAAAAATAATCGTTGAAAAAATTATGATATACAGCTTCACGATCCTTATAAATTGTAATATAACCTAGAATCGATCCACGATGACACACCTGGTGTTGTAGTTGATATTGTGCAAAGTTTGTGATAATTATGTTATTATTATGTATCATACGATACATCATCTCCTTTTGTGCTTGTTGTTGTGCAGTGAGATTATTCATCATTACAGTATCATCTTCATCAGAAGATGAACTTGAATATGATTGATATGATGAACAACCAATATCAGGATTCATTTTAGAAAGTTTTTTTTGCATGTATTATTTTTGGCAAAATAGACAAAATACATCTATAGGTTATTATTTATAAAAAAATTTATGAAAAATCAAAATTATAATATGATTTAAAACCAACGGTTGAGATTATAATAAAATCCATCCAACGGTTTAAATGAAGTATGCAGACAATCTTATCTGGTTTTATTAAAAGGTGTGTAAAAATGATAAGATTCTAATATAATTTAATCTAACGGTTGCGATTATGATGAAAACCATCCAACAGTTTAGATGAATTCTGTAGATAATAAAATCTAACAGTTGAGATTTTGATAAAATTCATCCAATGGTTTAAATGTATTCTACAATTAACTTTATTAGATTTTATTGAAAAGTGTATAAAGATGATAAGATTCTAGTACAATATAATTTAATGATTGAGATTTTGATAAAATTTATCCAATAGTTTAAATGTATTCTGCAGATAATTTTATTGAATTTTTTTGACAAGTGTGTAAAAATGATAAGATTCTAGTATAATATAATCTAACAATTGAGATTTTGATAAAATTCATCCAATAGTTTAAATTTATTTTACAAATAACTTTATTGGATTTTTTTGACAAGTGTATAAAGATGATAAGATTCTAGTATAATATAATATAACGGTTGAGATTATAATGAAATCCATCTAACAGTTTAGATGTATTCTGCAGATAACTTTATTGGATTTTATTGAAAAGTATGTAAAGATGATAAGATTCTAGTACAATACAATCTAACGGTTGAGATTTTGATAAAATTCATCCAATAGTTTAAATGTATTCTGTAGATAACTTTATTGAATTTTATTGAAAAGTATGTAAAGATGATAAGATTATAGTACAATACAATCTAACAGCTGGAATTTTGATAAAATTCATCCAATGGTTTAAATGTATTCTACAAATAACTTTATTGGATTTTTTTGAGAAGTGTGTAAAGATGATAAGATTCTAGTACAAGTCAATCCGACGATTGAGATTATAAAAAAATTCATCCAACAGTTTAGATGCATTGTGCATATAACTTTATTGGATTTTTTTGACAAGTGTATAAAGATGATAAGATTCTAGTATGAGTCAATACGACAGTTGAGACTATAATGAAATCCATCCAACGGTTTAGATGCATTGTGCATATAACTTATTCGATTTTTTTGAAAATAAATTTTTATCTTATATTGCTGTAAATAAGAGCCATATATAACTATAGAAAACACATCCTCTCAAAGAAAATTACTTTATTTTCTAACCATTAACAAATTAAATAATGTCTATTCGAGCATCTGGTTATAGTGTTTCTAAAGATGTGCTCCTATGCCAAGTGTATATAGAAATTTCTCAAGATCCAATTACGGGTATGAGCACAGCAAACATTCTTTGCAAGCTCGAATTCAAACGATTGAAAAAGCAGTGAGAAAATTGAATGAGTGCATCAAACAAGTTGAGAATATGCATCCTAGTAGTGCTTCAACTGAAGATATTATAAGTTTTTCTATTTAATTAATTTTAGAATTTATTTTTATATACCTTGAAAAATTTTACATTATGTTTATAATAATGTGCAGCTACATCGAGCAAAAATATTACTAATGCAAGATGCCCATTACAAAAAAAAAGGATTCAAATTTGATCACGTGTGACAAATTGTTAAAGATTTTGAAAAGTTTAAAGATGATAACAACAATCCAAGACAAGTTTTTTAGTCACAAATATCAATAATATCTCATCAAGGTCACTTTCCATTAATTTAGAAGATCCTGATATTTGTGGTTCTTTACAACTCATTGAAGTAAATAATAATAATAATAATAAAATTGAAGAGAAAAATTGATGAACAACTTTCAGGAACTATTACTAGCATCAAAGAACAAAATGACTAAGTTTTAGAGATGTTGAAAAAAGTAAGTTTGGAGAGGCAACAACAATTAGAAATTCAAAATTGACATTTGGACCTCAATGAATTGAGAGAAGAAAATAAAATTTTGTACCAAGATGTGAATTCTATCCGTGATCCAAGAATTCATGTCATTGCTCAAGCTGAACAAAAAAGCATTATACGAAAAAGAGGTGAACAATAACAAGCAATACCATCACCGTCGTATACTCCTAATACTTTTGGTGAATATTTTGATGATATTGGTAGATCTGGAACTAATTTGCCAGATTATTAAATTAGTTTAAGCAATGAATATTATATGTAATGTTTAATTCGAGGATTATATCGTAATCTATTTAGTTTAATTTTGGGGTTGTATCATAATATCATTTTTAATGAATGTTGTATTTAATGTTAAATTTTTTAAGTTTATTACTACAATTTTTTAATTATATTTATTTTATTTGTTTGATAAATATATATTTTTATTTAGATATATTTTAAATTCATTTAAAAAAATTTTGAACTAAATTGTTCAAAAAATAATATATATTCAATAACATTTTGATTAAATTGAATAGTTTTCAAAGAAAAAAAAAAAAAAAAAAACGTTTGTGAACAGATGCATTGCCACTCTATACAAAACTCAAAATAGTGGGCAATTTGCGTAGCCTGTTGGAGCCACAAAACCCAAAATTTCGCTCAAAATGAGGAAGCGCTGGAGTTGCCCTTAATCCAATTCCATGATCGGATAGGGAAGACAACCGCCTGGGTTTTTGCAATTGCAGGTACCTGGCTTGTGCGGAGGAAATTCGAGTAATTATAATCAGATTTTGAATGGACTCAAATGTAATATTTTTATGTACAATTTTTTGGAGTAGTGCCCGACCCATTGCCATCTTATCTTATGATTGAACTCACTGTTCACATGCTATTGTGACATCACTCACTATTGTCATATTCTCTTATTTGCTTCCTTTTACTTAATTGATGAAAGTGATGGGTCATCTGTTGCTTTGGTCATGAGTTATGACACCCGCTAGACATCAAGACAAAAGTTTCAGGTAGCCCAGGGACTTTAATCTCCATCTTTAGTTACAGCCATTGATGTCTTCAATAAGTAACAAGAAAGTCCAGATTTTAGTACAAGGATGTGATGGAGAAAATTTGTATCCAAACTTGGTTGATATGCGCCGGTCAGCACTGATCTAGTCGGTAAATGACTCCGAAAGGCATTTAGGAACTCGAGTTCGAATCGAATTCCCCTTCATTGTACATTGGAAAAAAAAAAAAAAACTTGGTTGATATGATTGGTACAAATTGTCTTCTTTGAACATTAGCTTATTTCTTTTAAATAAGATTTTAAATTGCTCAATTATAAATCCTAGTAATGAATTAACTAAATTTTTCAACCAGGAAAAGATGATTATTTCAATCATAAACTTAAGAATCAATTATTAATTAAATTTTACTTCAAAATTATTTTAATTTACTTCTTAAATTTTATGAGTCGTGTCAATTATATTCAATTTTATTTTAAAAATTTAATTATATTTTTAGAACATATTTTAGTTTTTTATTTTTAAAATCAAAATATATTTGATTTGGTTCAATTTTAATTGTAAAAAATATAAATAAATTAAATCGAATAAAACCAAATTCCTAACATATTATAAATTTATATAATTATTTATGATTCGATTTGGTCAGTTTAACACTAATATTTCAAATTAAACCAATAATATCAAACTTTAAATACTTGAATTCTCAACCAAATTATATAATACAAAAAAATATCCAAAACATAGTTATTTAAATTTAGTTTGAAAATTTTAGTCGGTTTCATAAAAATAATAAATAAATTAAGTATAAAAAATTAATAACAATAAATCTCAGTCAATATTATTAAAATAGTTCAAAATTACAAAAGTTAAATAATTCTAAAATTGCAAAAGTTTAAAACGCTAAAACCCATCAAACCTGAATTAAATCGAAATATTTGATTTGGTTGAGTTCAATTATATTAACATCATTAATTTATATGCATATGTTTTGCATCTTACAAACAGCTAATGAAACATGTAAACATTTTAATTTTGATAAATATTTAGTACACGCAAGATGCGCCTAAATTGATGGTAGATGCATTTTTTTTTAATAATTCAGATAAAAGTTGATAATTTTAAAAAATTAATTCTAAAATCAATTAAGATATATATGGTCATCCTATATTTATTTGTTGTATCTTTCTTTCACTTTCCATTACTTGGTAGCCATTATAACAAAATAGAATTTTGCAGGTCCAAGACTATGGAGATGTAGCATTTTATCAAATTTTGCCCTAAAAAGACTTATCCTAAGAACTGGTCCATGCAGCTCTACGTTTCATAAATTTCCATCATAAATTACCCAGAAAAGCCAGTTTGGGGCCGGCGTGAATTGTTTTGCTAAGATCTACTAGATATATATATAAAGATACACATATACATGTGTCCAGTAAACTACCACTTCCACCGCAGAATTCTGAAAATGTCAGTCCAATTTTAACCCATGTGTGGCCGTATCACTATGCATATAGTCCACTTCCTCATTTAATTTTCACCTGTTTACTGCCAAACAAAAATGTCCATTGGATCAGAAGCAATTAATGAGTACTTCACTAAGAAATATGTTAATTTTTTTAATGTGTTTTTTTTTATTGTAAAAAAAGAAACATATTAAAAAAAAATGAACATATATATTTTTTTACTTAAGGAAAGAAATTTCTCCATTAAATTAAAAATAGGTATAAAGTCATAATTAGGGGTGTAACCGAGCCAATCCTGCTCGCAAGCTACTCGGGATCGACTCGGGAAAAGTTCGAAATCGACTCGATATGGACTGAGTCCAGCTCGAGCTCGAGCTACTCGAGTAGCTTGTCGAGTCGAGCTCGAGTCCACGTAATACTCGACTCGGTGAGCTCGCGAGCTTTACCGAGCTTTTTTATATTTACAAATTTACCTTTTATATTTATCATATTTACAAGTTTACCCTAACTATAAAATAAAACTAAAAAACCCTAGATTGATTTGAGAATAGCACAACTTCCTACCAATTTGCGCCGACTGCCCTTTCTTCCTCTCTCGGTCTCTCCCTTTCTTCTGTGTAAAATTTCTTCTCAATTTTCAGCTCTTCCTCTCTGCCCTTTCACTAATTATTCTACACCTAGCTCAGTGTTCTTTAACAACTTCATTGCTCATTGCCTTATCTGCTTCTGCTTTCTTGTGGTTCGGTTTCGGTGTTATCTGCTTCAGCTGCTTCGTGAAACAGGTATGCTTCAGTGTTTTCTTGTGTTGGCGCATTGCAGCTGCTTCGTGAACCTATCTCATTTTCTCTCCCAAAACCCTTATGTGTTGTGCATTGCAGCTGCTTCGTTTTTATTTTTATCTATTTTTTGTTCTTTAACATCATCAACGGCAACAACAGGTTCTGTCTTTTCATTCAGACCACTTCCTCCTCCAGAGTCATTGTTGCTGTGTTTATGTGGAGTTGTAGCAACTAGAGCACCTGGTTTC
>CATIWO010611618.1:0-10497 GCA_949673435.1 Macaranga tanarius | reverse complement strand
TTGGAGAATAAGCCCGTGGAGCCGAAGGTTTCGGTGGAGGAGATGCATGTAGACGTATGGGGAGGAGAGTTGTGGATAGATGTGCTGAAGAGTACATTAGAGTATGGACTCGCACCAAAATCATGGACTGATTACTTATACCTTTCAGTTGGTGGTACCTTATCAAATGCTGGGATAAGTGGGCAAGCTTTTAATCACGGTCCTCAAATTTCTAATGTTCACGAGCTAGACGTTGTTACAGGTTTAATTCACTTTCTTGCATGGCTTTTCTTTTTATTATTTAGTTTTTTGTTTAATAAGAACCAATATTCAATTGTTCTTGGTTAGCTCTACTGTTTTTCTATATATAACTAATTCCATCATTTAATTCTTTTGCTGCGTTAGATTTTCTTGATCTTGGAGGTTTTAATTTGTATTTTAGCATTTTTTTTATTATGTTGTATTATAATTTTCCTATATGGGTTTTGTTTTAAGTTGTTAAAAAATTCAACTAGAGATGAATATTCTGTTGACATGGGACGATAAGACTGTTTTGTCTTCAGCATTTAGCTACAGCTTGTTTATTATGGATATTACATATTTTCATTTTTTTTCCTTTTTAAGTTATTAAATAGTCCTCGTATTATATATATTTTTAATTTTATGTGTGTTTATATTGGTTAGGATAGTTCTACCTGTTTTGGATAATTTCTTTTATTTTTTTGCTTGTTAAAATTGTAGATAAGTATTTGAAGCAGTTGGTTCTTGTTGTATAGGTTCCTTATAATAATAATTAATAATAATAATAATAGAGGTTTTTGGCGTCTTAAAGAGAGTGTAACAACTGCCTAATTGTTGATGTCAGGAAAGGGCGAGATCTTGACATGTACAGAACAACAAAACTCAGAGCTGTTCCATGCCGTTCTTGGTGGTCTGGGTCAGTTTGGCATCATCACTAGAGCCAGAATTGCTCTTGAACCAGCTCCTCAGAGGGTATGCATATTACCATATATATAAAAATTTTCACTTTGCGTTAATGCACTCATTTACTCGTAAGCATGAAAATCACAATAACAAGAACAATAATTTAATCAGTTTAATTCACTGATACATCTTAATTATTATTTTCACCTAGGCAGGACAACAAACCTTAGCTCGAACATATGTATATATTTGTAGAAAAATTAATGCATCATATACATATACAATTGGTTTGATGGTGGGACGTGAAGAGCACTTACAAAAAAAATTTCCTAGTATAGTTAATGACAAAAAAAAAAAAAAAGCTAGCATCATTATTCAGGATGGGTCCATTTGCATAAGAACTTTTTTAACCCATTCAAGCGGCTGTTCTAAAGCTGGCAATGTTGTTGACGTCTCCTTTTGCCTTCTAACGTAGTCTTTTGGTGTGTGCTTATGGGTTTTGATTTTTGTTTTTATTATTGTAGGTGAGGTGGATCAGAGTCCTCTACTCCACCTTTTCGTCTTTTACTAGAGACCAAGAATATCTCATTTCCTCGCATGGAAACAGCCAAAAATTCGACTATGTTGAGGGTTTTGTTATTGTTGATGAAGGCCTCATTAATAACTGGAGATCCTCTTTCTTTTCTCCTAGAAACCCTGTTAAGATTTCCACTATTGGTGCTGATGGTGGTGTTCTTTATTGCCTGGAAATCACCAAGAATTATCATGAATCCACTGTCGATGCCATTGATCAGGTATTTCTATTTTTATTCTTTCATTAGTTTAAATTTGCGATTAAAATTTGATATTTTTTTTAAAAAAGTCTTCCATCAATTTATTAACTCATAATAAATGGTGTATTCTATAGTAACTTTATATTTTATAAAGTAAATTATACTTTGTCAATAACTGTCAAATGATAAAATATTTTTTTTTATCTGTCCAAAAAAAGAAATACACTTTTATCTAATGGTGATAAAAATAAAGTAAAACAAAAGTAACTCAAAAACCAAGTAATCATAGAATTTATCATAATAATTACACATATTTTATTATAAGTAATACATTTTTTATTTAAATCATTTAATAAATAATAATTCTTGGAGTAGATAAATATTTCTTCATTAATGCTAGTTATAAAAGATGTGGTGGTGGTTATGAATTTTGTGGCCCGTTAGATTATACGACAAATGCCACAAATGTAATGATAACGTATAGTTCTACTCAACTATTAGCAAGTTGTCTCTATGCCGTGTGTGTTAATTATTCAAAAGAAAAAAAAAAAAAAAAAAAAACTATTAGCAAGTTGTATATAGTTTTTGTCCAAAAGTGGGTGCATGGCTGGACAACTCTATTGATATAATGTTAAAGAGGGCTTCAGACAAACTATTCAATTGAACCTACGACTGTCTTCTATGTATCCCTTACATCTCTTCAAAGCTGTCAACTTGGCCAAATCTTTACCCCTATTATTGTTACGGAAATTTCTTGCATAGAATTGTATTACAGAATGTATTACATATAGGTAAAAATCTCTCATTATTATTATCATTTGGTGCAACCATTTCGTAGCGGTTCAAAAATTAGCCTCATAAAAAATTTCAAATATGGAACCTTTTGTGCTGCATTTGAACCTATGGTTGAGTACTATATATAACAAGTTAGAACCTTCTACCAGCATCGTTGTCATTCCTTATATTATTGGTGCATACCCAGACGTAAATTAGCCTAATAGTATAGAAAAATTAATTGCAATTAGCTAGAGTTTGGACCACTGACTAAATGATTGAGATTACACACTATATATATCAGTAAAAATATATTTTATACGTAAATCCAACTATAAATTGCTAGGAGACATAGGCAAGAAAACATGGGAGATCTTGTGTAATCTATGGTATCCGTCTGGTCCTAAGATTGAACATTACTTTTTTAATTTTATACTTAGCATTAACTAAATTAAATATAACTAAATCTAAGCCGACCACACCCGCCAAATTATTCTCCTCTAATCATATTAATGATCTCTCTTCCCGGAGTTAAGTAAAAAACTGATTGGATTCAAACTTATCCTGACAAAAGCAACTGTCTTGTAGCAGCTTTTCTTTTTTGGTGTGTACTTTGATAGCATATTCTAATTAATTACATAAGGATTGATTAAATATTTAATAATTAATTAATCATGAATTGGATTGCTTTATGCTATGGTGCAGGAAATAGAGTCATTACTGAAGAAGCTGAATTTTATTCCATCAACGGTCTTTACAACAGATCTTTCTTACGTTGATTTCTTGGATAGAGTCCACAAGGCAGAGTTGAAGCTCAGGTCTAAGGGTTTATGGGACGTCCCGCACCCTTGGCTCAATCTCTTTGTTCCCAAATCAAGAATTGCTGATTTTGATAGAGGGGTCTTCAAGGGCATTTTGGGCAATAAAACAAGTGGACCCATTCTCATCTACCCAATGAACAAAAACAAGTAAGTTTCATTTTTAACTCGGGGAGATTCTTACCTACGCTGGGTATGTTACACCTAATGGTATGATTTATAACAGTTATTTTATTTTTATCTATAAAGTGCAAAACACATGGTGATTTGTTTTAAATCCGACCATTGGGTGTAATACACCCAGTGTAGGTAAGACTCTCCCTTTAACATCTATCAATTCTTATCTTTATTCATTTATATTATACCGGAAAATTTTATTTTATGTTTGGAATATAGATCTCACATATATATTTTATAGATTATTAAAATTTTGAAAATTTAATTAAAATGCATTAACTGATATAAAATAAAAACATATAGAATAGTACGTAATTTCCACATATTGCATAATATACAAAGTAACACATATCATAGTTTCATCTCTCGTCAGGCGTTGTAATGTTGTGGTCACACTATCCAACATGCGGGCACATCAACTTTTATTTCACAAGTTGGTGTATATATATATAGTGTCAATAAATAATTCACATCCAAGTTAAAGATAATTGATCCAAGAACGGAGTAAAAGAATTAATCCAATTATATTATTTACTGTTGAGGATCTAGTGAAAAGTCCCCTCTAGCAATTAATTAAGATGATAGAGGCAGTACATGTCCTTGAATTATCACAATGTCGGCAAGCTCCATTTACAAAAATTCCTTACTACCATAAATTGAGAATTTTTTACCAAAAGGAGATCGATGAAAAAGAATTTATTTTTATTTTGCATATATTTACCGTTTGATGAAAATGTTTAACATCATGTACTGTGCGAATGTACAGAGTCAATGCTGAGAAAAGATTATTACTATTGTTTTGTTGGTTTGACTTAAATGTCCTCTCAAGAGGTTGACAGAAGTTGATGGCAATAATGTTGATTGATAGGTGACGATAATTGATAAAAACGACACAATAATATGATATATTGGCAAATAAATTGTGGTGAAAAAAAGAAAAAAATTTCCAAAAATAAAGGATGCCTTTAATTATATAGCATTATAAAAATACAAATATCAAACGTTATAATTTTTTTTTGAAATTAAGTGTTATAATTTAAAATTATATATTTAAATGTTATATATCTAATAATTATTATGACTTTATGAAAGAGCATATTATATTCCTAATTTGTGTATTTTATATAATTAAAAAAAATTGAGTGCAATGTATTGTATTAAAAAAACATTTTATTTGTGTATGGTCTGTTTAAATATCAAGTATAATGCACATAAAATATGTATGTATATATATTTAAAGAAAGGCAAAAAGTGGAGAAGAGAATATATTGTCAGAAAATCACAAGGACCCATCATGTAAAAGCAAGAGGTGGTCCACGTAAGGGTCCATTGAAATGAATATTTAAGAAATAAAATACAAAGAAAGGTGCCAGCTAGGATTGACAAACGTTTATCTTTCTTTAGTTATTTTCATCAATTGATGGATCAATCTTGTTCACTGAGGTTAGTTGACTGGATGGAACCTAACAAATAGAGGGTAATGATGAACCAAGTGGGAAGATTCTCATGTCAGGAGATCATCTTTGTGGCCCTTTTGATTTTGATGCGATCAATGTGTAGTTACTTTTAACTTTTGAGTTCCTGAAACAATTGCAAATATTGGATACCGTTACTACAGGTAACGACCCATCACCTCCCGGCCAACTTTTGATCATGGGTCCCCTTTTGATTCCTCCTTAACTATCAAATCCCAACTGAGCATGACCATCATTTTGTAACGTGCCTTTTTTAATATGACAAATTCAAACCCACCCCACCTGAAATGAAGATGAAATTAATGGCTAATTATGTAATGGGTGCATGGTGATTAATGTATTTAACGTTATACTGTGCAGGTGGGATGAGAGGAGCTCCGCAGTGATACCGGATGAGGAGGTGTTTTATCTAGTAGCATTGCTAAGATCAGCATTGGATAAAGGGGAGGAGACACAGACATTGGAATATCTAAGCAATCAGAACCGTCAGATACTCAGATTCTGTGACGATGCAGGGATCAAGGTGAAGCAGTATTTGCCTCATTACACTAAGGAGGAGGACTGGGTGGACCACTTTGGAGATAAGTGGTCCAAATTTTACCACAACAAAATGGAATTTGATCCCCGGCGTATTTTAGCAACTGGCCAACGTATATTCATGCCTTCCTTCCCTCACTCTTCTCCTTCTTCTTTTAGTACAATGGCGTCTTGGTGATGACATGCAGAGGAACCTTTTTTTTTTCACTTACAATAGTACATCGCATAGAAATAGTAATAGCATACTTGCTCACCTAGGAATATTCTTGTACATATACATTATTACATAATGGCTCTCTCTATATATATAAATCCTGAAATGGTTTCCCCTTTTATAGCAATAATAAAGTAAATTGTGGTTTGATTATTAGTAGTGAAGAAAAAAATGGAGAACGTTTTTACCGTGCGGTACTAGAACAGTTTTTACCTTGAAGGTATGCGGTGAATATAAAATCGGAGGACGGAGAGAAGGGGTAGGTCCAAGCAGAGATGATTGAGAGCACATGTCATGTCATGATGTCGACTGCTGCGTCCCCCACGATCCCGACCGCTTGTCTGCAGCTTCTTAACGCTAAGCTCACGGAGCGCTGCTGCTTCCACTTTCATCCATGATTTGCTTACTGTTTTTAAGTTTTAAGCCTGTTTGCTGGCGTTGGCTGGCTTTAATAGCTACTTCCTAACCACCATGCACATGTAATTTGCACCGCACTTCAAGTATCATTTTGCTGTAAGAATTTGGCAATGGAATCTTATACATGTTTTACCATTTTTTCAATTTTTTTAGTAATTCTGCCATTCAACTTCTCCATGTAGGAGACATAACGGGTCGAGTCCATTCATAAGTTGGAAGTTGGTGATCAATCAATTGTTAAATACTTTGTTCGGTTATTTCATGTACTTCATGGAAAAAATCAAACAGTTGCCTCATTCACTACAGACACCAGCTTTTTTTTTTTTTTTTTTTCAAAAAAAACGTAAGTATTTACTAGCCAAATCTCCATGCCTACATTTCGTCCAAGATTAACATGATACTGCGTCTGCGCCTTTAATAAAAGTCGCAATATTTCTATTGCTCTCGTTGATTGTTTGTTCTCTGGGCTTCTGCTCTTTTGTGGAATGTCCTCGGTAGCGTACAGCAACAGCTTCAGGAGAGTTCATTTTATCATCTAAACCTGCATACCCCAACAGCTTGACATTGAGCATTGCGTTCCTAAATATTGCAATTGTAGAACATGTCATTAGGTCAAAGCTTACAGCCAACTCGACAAGTTGCAAGCAGATGTGAATTAATTTCAGTTGTCCTCTACTTCAAGTTGCTTCCCAAATTTCTTCAATGCCAGCGAATATACTGTTTTCCTCTTCACGGACTTTCCTTCAGCCACTAATTTGACTGCCTAAATGCACATTAATACAAAAATACTCAAAGTTCACATTACCTACCAAACTTGTAACAAAGGAATAAAATAAATTATGATGATCGAGGCAGGAAAGTGGCCAACTACGAGGCACTGCCAATTATAAACAAGTCCAGACTACATAGCCACCATATATCAATTCGCAATACGCACATCATGGATCTGCTTTAAGTTAATATAATAAGCACAATCCAAAAAAGCTACCCAAGTACCAGAGATTTGTCCCCTTGCTTTTGTAAGAAGTGGAAAGAGCATGACACTAGAGCACTATTAAATGCAAAGTGCTATTGCCTTGCCACATTAACAACACTATATATTTAACGATGCAATGAATTTGAACTTTTATAAGCTGACTATACTTTCCAACATCGTCTGAAGTGTTTGGTGCAAGAAAAAAAATGCATTCTCTCTTAATTAGAAAACATAATATTGAAAAAACAAGTCCTCACCATAGATAGACTGTGCCCATTGGATATCAGGTCACCCAATTCATGTTCGAGCTGACAATCTGAGGGAGTTTCAACCAAGCTGTTCATCTTGCCCTCAATTAGTAGTGTGATCTCTCCCTTGGGTTGGTGATCAGAAAATGTTTCTTTTGCTTCCCGCAGAGTACCCCTCCAAAACTGGTCAGACATGTGGAGAATCATTATAATTGGCGCACAACTATTCAAGAGTAAAATGGCACCATGCTGACAACAAAAGAAATTACGAGCATTCCAAATGCTATTTCACATGGTAATCCAGCATTCTTAAAGAGAATGCAACTTTGCTTCCTAAACTTTATCAAAGCACCTCTAGTGACTGAGAGACCTATTTAAACCAGGAGGATCTTGACCCTAGACTTAGGAATTAAACCACAACACTAATCATCAGCTTTATCCAGGCAATCAATGTAATTTTGCATCATATCACATATGTATGGTTATCTTCCAGCAGTCTGCAATAATTCTGTTGTCCAGTTCAATTTTTTCATGTTTTTTTTGCTATAAGCTTAGTCTTATTTGATTTATAACTAATGCAATATGTTAAATGATGCACTGTAGCTCAAGGGTTTCCTGGTCAGCATCATGATCAAATTCTTAATCATCTGACAAACAACATAAACACTGTAATTAGTACCTAAATACAGAACCCACCTCTTCATGTATTTTTGTCATCTCCCGAGCTATGACACACCGTCTGCAATTCAATTAAATGAACTGTGAAAAAAGCTTTGAGAAATCAGCTATGTTTTTTTTTTTAAAACACAGGAAAGAGGAATGTGGCAAAAAGTACAAGTAGAAACCATTAAGCACCTACTGGATCAAAAGGTAAATAGGTACACTCCAAAGAATGTGCTCATTAATCGGCACATACTAGATACATATGAAACCAATGATACTACAAGTAGAAAACATTCACCTTGAATCACCAAAGAACAATGAAGTCTCTTCAAGAAACTGAGAAAATTTGTGTGGCGGAACATAGAATATTTGCGTTCTTGCTTCATCTGCTGAGGCCGTAAGCCTTTCTCTCCTGGATCTGGCATTCTTAGAAAGAAATCCAACTGCAGCAGTTCTTAAATATTAAGCCCACTAATCTTAAAGCTGTTAGCACAGCCTCTTCGCTATTCGGAGATGCATGTTTGTGCATAATATGAGCATATTAAGACTACAAAGATTATTACCAAATGTAAACTCATCTGTGGCCAAGCCTGAAGCAGAGATAGCAGCTACCACAGCTGACGGTCCAGGAATAGGAATAATAGGAATGTTTTCTTCCACACATAACTTTGCCTGCAGCACAAATACAAAACATGCACTGGCTAAAATTTAAGTGATCCAAATTGCATGGTCATAATTAACTAAATTTTTTTTAAAAAAAAAGAATTATGTTCCATCAATTCAAAATTTTAAGTTAACTTTGACAGAAGGGCCACAAAATTCCAATTTCCTATCATAATTACAACTTATAAATTTTTTTAAAAATACTAACAATGCATAATGCAGCAAAGTGCTTGCTTTCAGTCATTAAACAAACTTTTTCTCAGGATAATGCTGTTTCACAAATCACAACATATTACATTCACAGTCTTGATTGGTTAAAAACGGACATAAAACAACTTACAAGAACAATGAAGCCAACAATCCATGCTTACCGCAAATGATAGACTAAACAACCAGAAGCAAAAGTCTAATATTCAACAAAAAAGGTAAACAAGAGCAATATAATACAAACAAATGTTGTTACCAATTCTGCACCAGGATCACTAATCCCTGGCATCCCTGCATCACTGATAAGTGCCACAATCTCACCCTGTTTCAACCTCTTTAACACCGCATTTTCTCTCTGAGATTCATTGAATTTATGATAACTTAGCTGAAAATTTAATGAATACAATTAGAATGCAACTCATCAAGAGGCACTAAACGAAAAAATATACAACAACAGAGCTTTAAAGAAACTCACAAGTGGAGTCCTAATATTGTAATAGTGAAGTAACTTCCGCGAATGTCTAGTGTCTTCTGAAAGAACAACATGAGCAGATTTCAGAACACGGAGAGCCCTGCATTGATTTTATTAAATTAAATGGTTCAGTGATTTTATCTTATTTTTCTAATACATACAAATTATATCAAAATCAAGAAAAAATAATAACAAAAATGATAATTTTTGTCGAAATTACCTCAAAGTTATGTCTTCAAGGTTTCCAATTGGAGTTGCTACTAAATATAAACCAGCTTTCAGAGGACCCTGCAGCATCAGTAATCGTATCATATTCCACACAAATAAAAAGGAGAAATTCTATAAATAATACTATAATGAGAGAAGTTAATGATCTATATCTTATCTTACACGTTTTGAAGAGTCTTCGGGAATCGGATCGGAGGACTCGGGTGAATTTTGAGTGGTGGAACAGAAGGGAAGTGTGGCAAATTTTGGGTAAGATACTATCAATTTAAGAGATATAAGGTCCGGTTGAGTACGGAAAAAGGTGGATGGCGGACGCCGACATGAAAAAGCCGCTGCGAGCGCTATCGTCACCGGAGGTAACCGTAGTAGCAGCATTACACTAGCGCGAGCGTGCTAAAAAGTTGGGTATGTTTTGAGTAAAAATATGACATAAAAAAAAAAAAAATCTAAATAACTCCCTAATGTTTTACCCTAAGTCCAAATATACCATTAACGTTTGAGCAAATTAAATATTTGATATATATTGAAAATAAAAATTAAAATAGTCTAATTATACATTATTTTTTTTATTTTTTAATATTTAAGTCTAGTTATATATATATATTTGTCATGTGAGAAAAAATTTTCACTAAAAATTATATAAATTAATAAAAAATCTTGTAAAAATTAATATAATAAAAATAAAAACTCTTTATAAAAATAGTAATGGTAAATTGTTAATCAATTTATTTAATTAATTTATACATATTTTATTATGTGTGTGTATATATATATATATTCTAGGTATTTGATTTTTTTATTTCATGTCTTATTTATTTCAAGCCAAAAATTAAATATAATAAACTTTTTTGTAGTTTAAGCATATAAATTTTTATCTATTTTAATTTTTATATTAATTCTTCCAATTGATTTTTATTAATTTATTATTTTCAATGAAAAATAAATTTCTTAC
>CATIWO010611483.1:0-14781 GCA_949673435.1 Macaranga tanarius | reverse complement strand
GTGAGAAGGAATTATGAATATATGTATAAATAATTGGGTTATGAGACCATTAAATGGTCGATTGAGCATGTGTGATGAGTATTGGCACTATTGGTGAAAGCCACTTGATGTGTTATGGTTTATATATATGTTGTGAGAATGATGATTTTGGTATACTTTTAGTATACTTTCAGTTTATTTTTGGTATATGAACGGTTTATTTTTCGTTTATAAATTATTATAAATAAGAGTATGTGTTGTAATGAATTGTGAAGAGTATATATATATATATATATATATATATATATACATGTGCATTTTGATTGATGTGAGTGGTGAGAAATGTGTGTGATAGTGGAGACTGAGCTGGGCAGAGAGCCTCCACTGAATATAATAACTGAGACTGAGCTGGGAAAAGAGTCTCTGTAATGGCCATTTGATTAAGAATGAATTGTGATGAATATAGCCAATAAGGCTAAGTGTGAGAAAATTGTGTGAGAAAAGGCATATCCGGATATGTAACTTGCATAATCATGCATTATAGCATTATATTTGCATATGTGTTGAATGTGGATGAATGTGAGTTATGATTAAGAGAATTATTTGAAATGTTGAGGTTTGGTATATATGAGACACCAACAATGTTGTTGAATTAGTTTGAGTTTGTTTAAAATGTATTGTTGTGGGAAGTATTGTTACGTTTTGATGTAAAACCATATGCTTTAACATCACTAGTCACTTCAAGGGAATTTTTGTCAATTTATACAAATGAATTTAGCCTAGGTGTCTTCATGAAAGTTATAGCCCTCCAAGTTAAATTTCTATAGCTTTTTTGAATCATTTAAATCTGAGTTATGTAGAGAGAGCTATGGCTAAAAGAGTGCAGCATGCTCCGGGCTGGCGATCGCTAGTGGGTGGCAAGCGCCAGTCCATGTAGGCAGACTTGCCTATTGGCAATCGCCAGTAGGGTGGCTAGTGCCAGTCCTCTAGCCCAGCCCCAGAGACTTGTTTTGACCATAACTTGAGATACCGAACTCTAAATGAGACGTGGTTTAATGCTACATAACTGTTAAAGAGTCATGTATAACTTTTATGTTTTAAGAATTTCCAGAATCTATTTCTAAGATTCTCTAATCGAGCTTAACATTTTAGTACTCACTTACACCTTTATCATTTGGACTCCCATACGTAGTCTAAATGCTAAATTCTTGTATTTTAATGTGTTGTAATGTATTCTATATATTTTCTTAATTAGTTCTTGAGAAGAACTATATGTATGGTTGTATTAATAATTGCTTATTGAGTCGTAAGCTCATTCCTTTGCACTTATGGTTTTCAGGACCTAGATAGCCTAACTTGGGGTGTTTGCTTTGATAGCAAGCTAGAAGCGTGGATTAGTGCGAGCTCAGGTAGGATAACTGCGTGCTTAATGTCAAACTCTCCATCCACATGAGCATATCATCATTTTGGCATTAAGGATTTTTGTAATGAGATTATGTATACTTTTATATACACATATGTAATTTTATGTATAATGTACAAACTTATACTTATATATATATAACTTATCTTTATGAAAATATTTTTTTTAGTATTGCCATGTTTATGAATTATATTTATACACTTGTATGTGGTACCTGGAGGGTGCTACATTAAGTGGTATCAGAGCGGGAATTAGATTCCCTTGGAACATGATACATAAGCATTCATAACATCTCATGCATGAGTTTTAGATGAGTTTTTAGAAAACATAAAGTGATGTGCATTACATATCTCAGGATGGATGAACATTAAACACTTTATGTTGACCCCGAAGAGTCATCAGAGTCAGTACATGGCCCTGAACCAGTTCTGCCCCTTGATAGATTTGAGTGCACCACCGAGAAGAAGGTTAGCTATGCCGTATCCTTATTTGAGTAAGATGCTCTAGATTGGTAGGAGACGGTACCGGGGAGTAAGAATATACCCATGACCTTGACTTGGGAGGATTTCTTGAAAGAATTTGCTGAGAAGTATACATCGGCAGTGTACCGGGATCGGAAGAAAATTGAATTTTTTGAGTTAAAATAGAATGATTTATCCGTTGCTGACTATGAAGTTCAGTTTGTGAGGCTATCCAAGTATGCTCTGGAAGAGGTAGCTACCGATGAGTTGAAAAGAAACAAGTTTGAGAGAGGATTGAATCTAGAGATTCGAGAGAAGATGGCCATAAAACCTCTAACCTATAGAGAAGTGCTAGAGACTGCTTTGAGAGCTGAAGAAATGATTATTGAAAGGAATAAAGTTGAGGCCAAAAATAAGAAAACCACTGGCTTATTCTCTGCTCCAACTTGAACTAGTGTTAGTTCATCTTTCAGAGGCTCTAGTTTTTAACAGGGCAACTTCAAGGGATGAAGTATGAATCAATCCAACCAGTCTAGGAGAGGATCATTTGGCCTAGGATTTGGAAGGTTTGATAGCCGGAGAGGGCAAAGTAGATCCATAAGTGGCACCTCAACTCTAACATGTAACAAATGTGGAAGGATTCACTCGGGTGAATATTGGAATACTAGACCGGGTGCATGTTATCATTACGATCAATAAGGCCACTTTATTAGAGATTTCCGATAAGAAGGAATATTGAAGGATCTCAGATGACAGTGCAGAGTAGTGCCGAAGAGAATGCACCTATAGCTAGTCGAGGTAGACGTCAAGGTGGTAGAGGAATTGGAGCTAGCACTTCGGGTCAAACAGGATCTGCTGGTCCATCTCAAGGCCAAACAAGGATTTATGCCATCATTAGGCAAGAAGCTCCTGCTGCTCTAGACGTGGTCACTGGTACTTTTCCTATCTTTTACCACGATGCTTATATTTTGATAGACCCAGGATCTACATGTTCCTTTGTGTCATATGAATTTGTATTGAGAGTAAATGGTAAGATTGAACCCCTAGAACATAACTTATGTATTTTTATGCCTGCTGGGGGTATGGTGGTAGTAAATTCAGTAGTGAAAGCATGTCCTATATTAGTAGATGATGAGGTTTTATATGCAAACTTGGTAGTTATTAAACTAGATGAGTTTGATGTTATTTTAGGAATGGATTGGTTAGTGAAGCATCATGTAGTTGTGAATTGCTATACCAAAGAGGTAGTTATAGATGTTGAAGGGTAGAAAAAGATAGTGTTGGTGGGAGAAAGAAAGGTAGTGCCTGCTTGTTTGATTTCTGCAGTAGCAGAATTTCATTTGATTAGAGAGGGGTGTGAAGCCTACCTGGCTAATATTATTAATACAACTATAGTTAGTCCGGGGGTGAAGGAGGTACCGGTGGTTAGAGATTTTCCTAATGTGTTTTTAAATGAATTACCGGGATTACCTCCATATCGAGAAGTTAATTTTGAGATTGAGACTGTTCTGGGAATGGTACCAATATCAATTGCTCCTTATAGAATGACACCTATAGAATTGAAAGAGTTGAAGAAGCAACTATAGGAGTTATTAGAGAATGGATTCATTAGACCGAGCATATCACCTTGGGGAGCTCCGGTTTTGTTTGTTAAAAAGAAAGATAGCATTATGCGTTTGTGCATAGATTATCGGCAATTAAATAGAATTACGGTGAAGAACAAGTATCCATTACCGAGGATTAATGATTTGCTTGATCAGTTGAAAGATGCCACAGTATTTTTAAAGATAGATTTAAGATTGGGCTATTGGCAGCTTCGGGTGGCAGAAATTTCAATTCCCAATACTGCATTCTGGACTAGATATGGGCATTATGAGTTTTTAGTTATGCCTTTTGATTTGACAAATGCACCTGCAATATTCATGTCGTTAATGAATAAGACTTTTCAGCAGTATTTAGATCAGGTTGTGATTGTCTTCATCGACGACATTCTTATTTATTCTTCAAGTAGAGAAGTGCATGAACAGCATCTTCGAACAGCTTTATAGATATTGAGAGAGCAACAGTTGTATGCTAAATTCAGCAAATGTGAGTTTTGGATGGAAGAAATTGCTTTTCTTGGGCATATTATATCGGGAGAAGGAGTAAAGCCGGATCTATCGAAGATTAAAGCAATCATGGAGTGGGAGGCACCTAGAAATGTGACTAAAATTTGAAGTTTTCTAGGTTTGACCGGATATTATAGAAGTTTTATTCAAGATCTTTCTATTGTTGTAAGACTATTGACGAATTTATTGAAGAAGAATGTGCAATTCCGGTGGATTGAGACATGTTAAAGAAGTTTTGAGAAATTAAAGGAAGCCTTGACTACCACTCCAGTACTAGCATTACCAACAGGAGATGGAGGATTTGTTATGTACATGGATGTTTCAGGACAAGGATTGGGGTGTGTCCTTATGTAAAATGGAAAGGTGATTGCATATGCTTTAAGACAGTTACGAACTCATGAAGTCAACTACCCTACCCACGACTTGGAATTAACAGTAATTGTCCATGCATTGAAAATTTTGAGACATTACATAATGGAGAGACTTTCCATTTTCACAGACCATAAAAAGTTTAAAATATATCTTTACGCAGAAAGAGTTGAACTTGAGACAACGAAGATGGATAGAGCTTTTGAAAGACTATGACTACACTATTGAATATTATCCGGGTAAAGCAAACGTAGTTGCTGATGCACTAAGTCGTAAAATGGTAGAGATTTCAGTGGGAACCATTTATTATGAAAAGGAGAATTTAGTGGCATTGAGAGCAATGAATCTTAATCTCGATGTAGAGGAAGACCACTTATTAGCAGCCTTGCAAGTCAAACCATCCTTAGAGGATCAAATTAAAGAAGCTCAAAAGGATGATGCATACTTAAAAAGGATGAAGGAAAAAGTAGAATTGGGAAGCAACACTCAGTTTGCAATTAGGGAGGATGGTATATTGGTGATTGGTACTTGTGTATGTGTTCCGGATGTTAGAGAATTTAGAAAGCAAATTATGGAGGAAGCACATACTGCTCCATATGCGATGCACCCCGAGAGTATGAAGATGTATCGAGATTTGAAGCCTTTCTATTGGTGGCTAACAATGAAGAAGAATGTGGCAGAATACGTGGCTAAATGCTTGACATGTCAACAAGTAAAAGCTGAGCATCAAGCACCGGCGGGAAAATTACAATCATTAAAGATACTAGAATGGAAATAGGAGAGAATAATGATGGATTTTGTGATTGGATTGCCTAGGACTTTTTGGAGACATGACGCGGTGTGGGTGATAGTTGACCGACTCACTAAATCTACCCACTTTTTACCTATACAATAAACGGATTCTTTGGACAAGTTAGTAGCTTTATATGTTTCTGAGATAGAAAGGTTGTATAGAGTGCTATTGTCTATAGTGTCGGATAGAGATCCGAGGTTCACATCACATTTTTGGGGAAGTTTACAAGAAGTATTGGGTACTAAATTGCATTTTATTATTGCTTTTCCTCCTCAAATGGATGGGCAATCAAAGAGGACGATATAGACTTTAGAAAAGATGATGAGAGCTTGTATTTTGGAATTCAAAGGCAACTGGGATGATAATTTGTCGTTGCTAGAATTTGCCTACAACAATAGTTTTCATTCTATCATTGGAATAGTATCATATGAAGCCTTGTATGGAAGGAAATGTCAAAGTCCAATTTGTTGGGATGTTGAAGGTTTAAGACAAATTAAAGGACTAGACTTGATACAAGAAATTGTAGATAAAGTTCAAGTGGTCAAGAAATGCTTAAAGGCGGCCCAATATCGCCAGAAGAGTTATGCAAATAAACATTGCCGGGAAATGGAGTATAATATTGGAGAGATGGTTTTCTTAAAAGTGTCACCATGGAAGAGAATTTTGCAGTTTGGCAAGCATGAAAAACTGAGTCCAAGGTATATTGGACCATATGAAATCCTTGAGAGGATTGGACCACTAGCATATCGATTAGCTCTTCTAAGAGAATTATCTTCTATTCATGATATTTTTCATGTGTCGATGCTACGGCAATACCGATCAGTCCCAAGCCACATTATACAAGAGCCAGAAATTGAATTTTTGAAAAGTTGACGTATGTGGACGAACCAATAGAGATTCTTAATCAAAAGATAAAACAATTAAGAAATAAGGAGATTCTGATAGTGAAGGTGAAGTGGAGCCACCATTCACTAAAAGAAGCCACATGGGAAGTGGAAGAACAGATGAAATAGAAATATCCTCATTTGTTTTCGGAAGATGGTGAGTAGTTAATAATTTCGGTGATGAAATTCTTTTAAGGGGGGAGAAATGTAACACCCGCCCTTTAGCACACATGTAAGTGACTTGCATATTGCATTTTATGCATAAGAATTGGTAGACTTTATTTAAGTTTAAGCATAGGTATCAGTATAGAGAGAGATCAAATTGAAAGGTAATATTGGAGTTAGATATAGTAATATAAAGTTAAGAGAGGTATTATGCAATATGCTTTTGGCATTAAGGAGTTTTATGGATATTTGGTGATTTGTGGGAATATTTAATTAATAGATATTATTATTATTATTATTATTATTATTTGTTAAAGTATAAATATACCTCTAATATGTAATTATTATAGTGGACTTTGGGGGTAAAAATGAAGAAGTGTGATGGGCTAATATATATATATATATATATATATATATATATATGTATATTTAATTATTTGTAAGTGTGTGTGTAGAGAATTTGGTGAGGAAGAAGAAGAGGGAGCTTGTGAATGATTTTTAGTGAGCTTGTGATCTTATTTGAGCTAGCAATTTTGGAGATTATAAGGTTTTTAATACCTATTGAAGTCATATTGGTAAGTTTTCTTTTGTTTTGAGTTGTTTTGAATTAAGTTTTGTTGGTTACAAATTCGGGTAGGAATTACTCTATTTTTTAGTCATTTTGTTCTTTCCATATCTTGAGTTATACAACTCTGATTTGAGCAAGCTTTAATGATCTGGAAACCTCAGAAAGTCCTCTAGATTTCTTATGTTTTGAACTTGGCCGAATTTTACTGTTAAGCTTGTCATATTAGGCCAGACATTTCAGTACTTATAGTGATGCCCTGTTTTGATCTGTTTTGGCCAAATGGATTCTAAAATCCATAATTAATTCCACACACTTCTAAATTAAGTGATTTCAATTGAAATTTAATGTAGACTCAAAATTCTAGCTTTGGTAGCAATTTGGGGGTTTTTGGACTTGTGTGTATATAGTTTTAGGTCATATTGATTTTAGAGCATTTAGTACATTTTGTGTATTTGATATGGTTTGTAATAGTTATTTATTAGATTTGGTAAATATGTTGTGTAATAGTTGAAAGAGGAAGTGGAAACCCTACTCAATAAGGGGAGCTTTACTTGATAGGGAGTTGAAAGCTTTTTGGGTAAGTAATTATTAATACAATGCTTACATATATTTACTCTCATGTAACTATAATTATTTGATTATGTTGATGTATATGGGCCATCGAGGTGGCAAGATTGATGAATGTATGTTTATATTGATGTGAGAAGAAATTATGAATATATGTATAAATATTTTAGTTATGAGACCATTAAATGTTTGATTGAGCATTTGTGATGAATATTGGCATATTGTGTGCAAGTCACTTGTGATAGCAAGGTAATACGAATAATGTTGTGAGTTTGATGAAAATAGATGCATAATGTATTATTGAGAAATGATTGATTATGTATGCATATGGCATTATGTGAGAAAAGTGAGGAAAGTGTATGAGTGTGGAGATTGAGGTCCACGATCTGAAACTGAGCTGGGCAGAGAATCTCAGATGTGGCCATTCATATGAAATATGTATATACGTGTGAGATCTAAGACTGAGCTAGGCAGAGAGTCTCAGGAATGGCCACGGATATGTAGAAAGGAATGGATATAGAAAAAGTGAGATTTATGTGTGAAACATGTGAGACGTGTGTGGACAACTAACTTGCATAAACATATATGCATTTCACGATGAATACATATGTTTGTGATGAATGAGATTGAATGTGAGTGGAATATGGATGAATGTATTATTATAGGTATAAGGCACTAACAATATTGTTTGAATGTATGAAAATCTTATTGTGATATTTTGGGATGTTTGGTGTGGATTAGGGTGTTTAGAATGTAATGTTGTAGCTTGAATTGAGTTACATTCATATGTTTTGACATCATTAGTTACTTCAAGGGTATTTTAGTAAATCTATATAAATGAATTCAGCCCAGGTGTCTTCATGAAATTTTAGCCCTTGGAGTTGGCTTTCCATAGCTTTTTGAATCACTTGAATCCGAGTTTAGTAGAGAAAGTTATGGCCAAAAGAGTGCGATAAGGTCAGTCGGGTCATGTTTTGTGGCACTTGGTGCCGACTCGGCAGCTTCCATCAGCACATTTTGGTCTTCGTATTTTGACCATAACTTGAGCTGTAGACCTCTAAATGAGGCACGGTTTAAAGCTACAGAAATATTAAATAGTCCTCTAGAGGTTTCATGTTGGGAGATTTGCTAAAATCCATCTTTAAGATTTTTAAAATGAGCTTGATATTTTAGTACTCACTTACACTTTCATCATTTGGACTCCCATACGTAGTCTAAATGTTAAATTCTTATATTTTGATGTATTACAATATATTATGTGTTTTTTTTTAATTAGTTCTTGAGAAGAACTATATGTATGGTTGTATTAATAATTACTTATTGAGTCGCAAGTTCATTCCTTTACAATTGTGATTTTCGGGGAATAGATAGTCTTACTTAAAGTGATTGTTGATTAGAGCTTAAAGCATTATCCTTGTGAGCTCAGTTGGGATAACAACGTGCTTGATGTCTACATCTCCATTCTCATGTGCATTTCATCCTTTTTGGCATCAAAGATTTTGTAATAGAATTATATTGTATTTGTATACATATGTAAAGATAAGTACATTGTATAAACTTGCACTTATATATATAAAGTATCTTTTGGTTTTTTTTTTTTAAAAAAAAATCATTCATATATTGTTTATTCTTAAGGTACATTTGATGTGGTACTGTATATGGCACTTGAGGGTGCTACACAAAAACCATTTAGTTCTATAACAAAATCCAAATGCCAAGGATGATGAAATGCTTATGATGATGAAGGAGTTGACACCAAGCACGTTGTGGACCCACCTGAGCTCACAAAGATAATGCTTCAAGCTCTAATAAATAAGCACTTCAAGCAAGACTATCTATTCCCTGAAAACCACAATTATAAAAGAATGAACTTGTGATTCAATAAGAAATTATTAATATAACCATACATATAGTTCTTCTCAAGAACTAATTAAGAAAAACATATAAAATACATTGCAACACCTTAAAATACAAGAATTTAACATTTAGACTGTGCGTGGGAGTCCAAATGATAAAGGTGTAAGTGAGTACTAAAATATCAAGCTCAATTAGAGAATCTTATAAATAGATTCTAGCAATTCTTAAAACATAAAAGTTGTATAAGTCTCTTTAACAGTTTTGTAGCATCAAACCACGCCTCATTTAGAGGTCTACAGCTCAAGTTATGGTTAAAATACTATAATCCTACAAGTATTGCGCATAATTGTTGCACGGCCGTGCCACATTTTGGCATGGCCGCACAAGGGGTATGCACGGCCATGCAAGAATTTGGCACGACCGTGCCTAATTCATGCCATTTTTCTCTAGAACCACATAGCCGTGCCAAAATGGCACACGACCGTGCCTAAAAGTTTTCATTTCTTCCTGGTGGCACATGGCCTGCGGACTATATTGTACTCTTTTAGCCATAACTCTCTTTAAAAAACTTAGATTTATATGATTTAAAAGGCTATGAAAAGATAATTCCGAGGGCTACAACTTTGATGAAGACATCCAGTCTGAATTAATTTATATGGATTGACTAAAATGCCCTTGAAGTGACTAGTGATGTCAAAGCATATGAATGTAACTCAATTCAAATTACAACATTACATTCTAAACACCCTAATCCACACCAAACCTCCCAAAACATTACAACAAGATTTCCACACATTCAAACAACATTGTTGGTGCCTCATAGCCACAACAATATATTTATCCACATTCAACACATTCAATCTTATTCATCACAAACATATGTATTCATTATGATATGCATGTATGTTTATGCAAGTTAGTTGTCCACACATGTCTCACACGTTTCATACATAAACCTCACTTTTTCTATATTCATTTCTTTTTACATATCTGTGGCCATTCTTGAGACTCTCTGCCTAGCTCAGTCTCAGATCTCACATGTATATACATATTTCATATGAATGGTCATATCTGAGACTCTCTGCCCAGCTCAGTCTTAGATCATAGAGCTCAATCTCCACACACATATATTTTCCTCACTTTTCTCACATCATGCAATATACATACATAATCAATCATTTCTCAACAATACATTATGCATCTGTTTTCATCAAACTCACAACATTATTCGTATCACCTTACTATCACAAGTAGCTTGCACACAGGGTGCCAATATTCATCACACATGATCAATCGACCATTTAATGGTCTCATAATCAAAATATTCATACATATATTCATAATTCCTTCTCACATCAATATAAACATACATTCATCAATCTTGCCACCTCGATGGCACATATACATCAACATAATCAAATAACTATAGTTACATGAGAGAAAATATATGTAAGCATTGTATTAACAATTACTTACCAAAAAGCTTTCAACTCCTTATCAAGCAAAGCTCCCCCTATTGTGTAGGGGGGCCACTTCCTCTTTCAACTCCTACACATCACAATACTCCAAATTCCACAAGCAAGCATTATAATTCATTCCAAAATCACCAATTGCAATTAAATATCCAAAAGTTCAATATAACCTAGGAACACACAAGTCCTAAAACCCCCAAATTGCTACCAAAGCTAGGGTTATGAGTCTATATCAAATTTCAATTGGAATCACTCAATTCAAATAAGTGTAGAATTAATTATGGATTTTAGAATCCATTTAGCCAAAACAGAACAAAACAGGGCATCACAATGAGCAATAAAATGTCTGGCCTAATATGACAAGTTTAACAGCAAAATTCCGCCAAGTTCAAAATATAAGAAATCTAGAGGACTCTCTAAGGTTTCCAGATCAGTAAACCATACTCAAATCAGAGTTGTAAAACTCAAGATATGGCAAGAATAAAATAACTGAAAAATAGAGAAATTCCTACCCGAATTTACAACCAACAAAACTTAATTCAAAATAACTCAAAACACAAGAAAACTTACCAATATAACTTCAATAGGTATTAAAGACCTTCTAACCTGCCAATTTCTAGCTCAAACAAGATCACAAGCTCACCAAAAAAATCACTCACAAGCTCTCTCTTCTTCTTCCTCACCAAATTCTCTACAAACTCTCTCACACACACACTTACAAATAATTAAATATACATACATATATATATATATATATATTAGTCAATCACACTTCTTCATTTTTGCCCCCAAAGTCTACTATAATAATTACATATTAGAGGTATATTTATCCTTTAACAAATAATAATAATAATAATAATATTAATTAAATATTTCCACAAATCACCAAATATCCATAAAACTCCTTAATGCCAAAAGCATATTGCACAATACCCCTCTTAACTTTATATTGCTACATCTAACTCCAAGCTTACCTTTCAATTTAATCCCTACGCTTAAACTTAAATAAAGTCTACCAATTCTTATGCATAAAATGCAATATGCACGTCACTCACACGTGTGCTAAAGGGCGGATGTTACATTATTAACTTTATTAATGTAAGTCAAATATCATAAAATATAAAAATATTTTTTAAATTAAGATTTAAAAGTTAATATTTTTATTAAAATTTTTAATATGTTTAAAATAATTTTAACAAAATAAAAAATATGATTTTTTCAGTATACTTAATTATTATTAAAACATCATTTATCTAATAATAATAAAACAATAAAACAATAAAATTTACTAATTTGAATTAAAGATATTTTACCTTTAAACTAATATATTTAAATAAAAATATCGAATCTTTATCAATTATCGAATCTGCGTAGCGATTAACTACACGACAAGCCTTACGATTCTCTCCTGACATCAGCCAATTTCCATACTTTGATGCATTTTCAAGAATGTTTCTTATCTTCTTGCAAATGTTTTGAGGGACCCATGTCCTTTTTCTGTTCTTTGCTTAACTCTTCTGTAATGATTTTTAAAGATATCTGATACTGTTCTTGTAGGTGTCTTTTGTGTTTCTTGACTGTATATTTCATTGTTTTTGGATTTCTTGGATTGATTTTGCAAAAGGGTATGAACTGGATAAAGATTTCAAGATTTGGATTTTAAGGATTAAGGTTCTTTGTATCATTGCTGCAGGTTATATTGTATTCTGTTACTGGTTGATCTTGATCAAGAATCATGCCAGTGGTTACTAAGATGATGCAGACCATGTTGATGTTGGCATTATTTGTGTTCCTGGGTTTTGTATATAGTGGAAATGCTGGGATCACAAGTTCTTTTATTAGGTCTGAGCGGAAATCTGATGATATCCCTCTTGACAATGAAGTATTTGCTATTCCTCATGGTAAAAATGCACCTCAACAAGTAAGGACTTGAGTATCTTCTATTAAAAATTGAACTTTTTTTATTTTAAGGATGTGTGGGTTTATATGCATTCTTCTGATTTATTGTTTTCAGTTGCCCTGGATTAAATTGTGAAAATTTTCTAATATGTTCCAAGTTGAGTTCCACTCTTTTCCTTCAAAATTTGGGATGTGTATATATCCATTAAATTGGTTATTGTAATTTTATTTAATATGAGTTTGCTAATGCAGGTACTAAGATTATAAGGATTATATTTTAGTTTTGTTTTTGTTGGTTTTTAAGTTTTTTGGATTTACATATTTGCATTCATGTGATTCTCGTTGTAAGAATTAATAGTTGCCTGGGTATCTATTCCGTGAATGATCATCTAACACAGAAATTATTTTCTACTTGAGATTTACGGACTTGTTTATGCGATAAGATAAGCTTTGTAAAGAATATTAATTGATAGCAGATTCATTCACTGGCAATCATAAGAATGAACTACATAATCACTATAGGTCTAAGAAACGTGTAATCTTGCTTCTTGCATCTTGCATTGATTGTTACTATGCAAGAATAAAGGCTAAACATGAAGTGTAAAACTGGCTGGGTGAATTGACTGTGTCTATACGTGTCAATCTTTAGGTCTACTTTATGTTTTCTTTCACTATTACCCCTTTGTCTACTCATGCATTGTTCTGATTTTCTGTTACTGCAGGTGCATATAACCCAAGGTGATTATAATGGAAAAGCTGTAATCATCTCATGGGTGACACCTGATAAACCAGGGTCCAGCAAAGTACAATATGGTAAGTCAAAGAAAATATATGATTATGTTGCTAAGGGCACAGTGAAAAACTATACCTTTTACCAATATAAGTCCGGCTACATTCATCAATGTCTCCTCGATGAACTTGAGGTAATGTAAAATTGACATATGACGTGTGTTGCTAGTTGGAAGTTGTTATAATAGGCATTTTTCTGATTTCAAAAGTTTTTATGAATTAATCACTTGAGTTGTTTCTTATTGCCAGTACGATACCAAATATTACTACAAGATTGGGGGTGGTGTGTCTTCTCGGGAATTCTGGTTTCAAACTCCTCCAATGGTTAATCCAGATGCTCCTTATAAGTTTGGAATAATTGGTGAGTCATGTCTGTTCTGCTTAAAGCATTCTTGGCCGAAGTTTAAAATGCTTTTCCTCAGAAATTAAACATTGATCCGCTTTTAATTTTAGATACATGATAGTTTCAATTTATGGAATTTGGCATAATGGGTTCCAGGCTTGATAAAATCTGTCCCATGTTTCAGGATTGAAGGTAATTACTCTGTCATATGAAATATTAAGATGGCTATTCTAAAATAGCTTGACAGTTCAAATTATGTGCTTTCGGAGGAGAAGTTCTCTTCATGACAAATGACAATGACTATTTTGCCAAGGCAACGGCTTATAATATAGAGTTTAGTAACATTATGAGAACATTTCATAACTCAAGCTTATGTCTTGCAACTAAGAGTCAAAAATTAGCTTCAAAATGCTTAAACACGAGTTAGTACCTTTTAACAAACCAACTAGTGCAATTTTATTTATAATCTGGTTTTGCCAAAATTTAATTCATAAGGGGAATTCATCCATTCCTCTATATAATCATGAACCATGTCTTTCTATAGACTTAGTTATAACTCTTTCTTGTCTTTGGGGCACCTTATGATTTATTCAGACCTATTATATGTGTGCATTTCTTCATCTTTATTGGCAGCTTGTTCTTGATGACCTTTGCAACTCTTATCTGGATTTTGATGCTGCCTCTAACCTCTAGCAAAGCATTACCGGTCATTCCATCCTTTTTCTATATGCATGGATCTGAAAACTTAACATTTTTTGTAACATTATGTAGTATGACTTTCACTGAGAAGTAACTCTTTGCATGTGGCAGGTGACTTGGGGCAGACATATAATTCCCTGTCTACTCTTAAGCATTTCATGCAGAGTAAAGCCCAAGCTGTTTTGTTCGTTGGAGATCTTTCTTATGCTGATAGATATCAGTATAATGATGTTGGCACACGGTGGGATTCATGGGGTCGTTTCATTGAGAAAAGTACAGCATACCTGCCATGGGTTTGGTCTGCTGGAAATCATGAGATAGAGTATATGCCTTACATGGTAAAATAATAGAAAATCTCTCCCTGTTAGACAACTATATGTTAATTCCTATTATTGATCTCTGAGT
>CATIWO010611454.1:0-19921 GCA_949673435.1 Macaranga tanarius | reverse complement strand
TCCCTTGCTCAGCCCTAGTTTCTAACTTGTAGCTGAACAAATCACATGTAAAAAGTGACGAAAGTGAAACAAGTAGAAGGGGTATTTAGTTTAGTTAATGTAGGTAAAGTGAAACAAGTAGAAGGGGTACTTGGTTTAGCTGATGTAGGTAATTAATAGAGGTTTTAATTCAATCAATTATGTTTTGGGTATTTGGTGAGATTTTCACATCCGTAGTTGATAGTTGTTTTTATTCAAAATAACTACGGATTTGATCAGCTTTATTTTGAAGTTTTTTTTTTTCCCAACAGCTAATAGCTGATTTAAATTTATTTTATATTTAAATTAAATTACCATTATTAAATACATATTTATAATAAAATAAATATTATTTTAAATTATAATTAGCAATTAAATAATTATAATATTTATATCTATAATATTCTTAAAAATTTATATTAATAAGATTTATATTTTAAAGCTAATTTTCAAATAGTTTTTACTAATAATTTTAATAATAAATAACTTAAAAATGATAAATTATTATTTAATATTATGTATTTATTATTTTTTAAATAATTCATATAATTAAAAAAAATTATAAGAAATGTATCAAATTATATTTAAAAATAATTTGTACACTTAATAGTCATTTGACATACTAATGGCAACATCTAATGAAATTTCACCAAACAGTTCATATAATCAGCTATCAGCTACTAGCTAACTATAACAGTTATCAGTTATCGCCTGGTATAAACAACTGAACCAAACATGCCTTAAAACTATATCCAATATACTGGAGAAACATCCATTGGTTGCATATAAAATAAAGCCTAAAAAAAGGAATGAATAACAGCTAGCAAGTACATGGACTTTGTAAGCTTACAAACAAACTAGCTCTCTAGCTGATGCAAGCAACTGCTGCATGTCTCTTTGCCGCCGCTATAAATCTATAAGATTAGAGAAGATTATAGTTTGGGCATTTTAGGGTTTTTTTTTAAAATCTCATTAAATAGAGAATTGAAAATTAAAAGAAAAACCTAAAATGACCCCATCAAAATGGAGCTCCCTTACTATAGTCCAAAAACTCCAATGCTACTACTCTTAAGATATTTGTTCTCTTGACTCTTTCTTTTATTCTATACCCATCTTACTTTGTGAATGATATTATCATATGAAAGGGATAGTACTGACTGAATTAAGCAATTTATTATAACTGTGGCTGGCCTTTTTTGGGGGTCTTCTACAAGAAAAATTGCTAGAAGATCTTGAATATGTCTTTGTCATCACTCTGTCTATCTCTCCAATGGTGGGTAAAGAATGAACAAAAGGAAAGGATAGCAATTTAGTGCATGTGCTACATCTTTGGTCGATGATATTAGCCAAGATCATTTTGTTAAATTTAGTGCTTGGAATTTTGATTGACTGGGCAGCTTGATTTCCTGAGGTCTACATAATGATACTGGCAGTAATATCAGGCCCAATATTTCTTTAATTCAAAATGTTCATATTGGTGTTCCTTTTTGCGACCTGTATTGTGACTAGAATCATATTATTCGGGGAAATGTGGAAGGGGGCTCGACCAATATTGATGATGTATAGGAGGTAGAAGCAACGTGTTCTCTCCTTTAGAATTTAAATATAAGCCCGGATAGATCAGAATCGATGATTCTATCGGGGGAGGGAGCGATGAGAAGGCGAGGTGATTAGAAGCGAAGGACGAGAAGGGTTGGTCATCCGAATCAGCTGCAACAGGGTGGTTTGGGTAAGAGAAACTTGGCTGCATTTGAAATAAAAGAAACTTGGCTGCATTTGAAAATTTGAATATGGCATATGATTAGAAGTACAAAAGGGGGCGGATTGAATGGTAGGAGACATCCCTAGAAAATGTGACATCAGTGGTGACTAGCTCTCAGTCCCGCCGGACGCCATGAGTTGCTTAAGCTAGAACTGCCGTGGGTTGGGGACACCATGAGCAATAAGATCAGTGCAGAGGTCACTGCATAATGAACATCCTAACATTTTATTTCTCATGGAAATAAGATTAAAAGATAGAGAATTAGAGAAGTTTCACATTCGATGGGGATTTGATTGGAAGTTGAGGGTGGATTGTGATGGGGTAGGAAGGTCTAGGAGTAGGGGTTTATATTTGATGGTTAGAAATGGAATTCAAGTTGAGGTTGAATCGTATTCTTTACATCATATCATGGCAAAAATGGTGGATGCAGAGTATGATGGGTCGTGGTGTTTCTCTTGTATGTATAGGTGGCTGGATGAGACTAATAAACAGAGAACATAGGATCTTTTGAAGGCACTTAAAAGATCTGGTCCATGGTTGTGTGGTGGAGACTTTAATAAAATTTTACACCTGAATGAAAAGAGGGGGGGTAATCAGTGACGTCAGGTATGTATCTCAAACTTTTAAGATTCGCTTAATTTCTGTGGGTTGGAGGATTTGGGTTATATTAGTAACAAATACACTTGGTCTAATGGACAAAGAGGGGATGCAAACATTATAGAGAGATTGGATAGGTTTGTGGCAAATGACAATTGGAAGAGGGCCTTTAGGAGAATTGATATTTTTAATCACCCGTGGTATAAATCTGACCACTTTCTAGTTGATATTAAATGGGGAGTGGTGCCGGATTTGGGTAGGAGTGCAGCTAAGATTTTTTGGATTGTGAAGTTTTGGATATCTCATAAAAATTATGGAGATGTGATTAAGGAAGAATGGTCTATAGGTGCAGAATCTGAAAACATCAGTATGAAGTTACGATGTTATGCAAACAGATTGACCGAATAGAATAGAGCAAGTTTTGGGAGTGTTGGGAGGAAAATTAAAGATTTAAAAGGCAGTTAGAATGTCTACAAAACCAAGCCCAAGTTGAGTCAATTATTAATGCCCAGTACCAGATGAGTAGAGAATTAGATGGGATGCTAAAGAGGGAAGAAATCATATGGATGCAGAGATCTAGGGTTTAATGGTTGAAGGAGGGAGATATAAATTCTAAATTCTTCCATCAAAAGGCATTAAATCGGAAAAAAAGAAATAGGATTTAGAGAATCAAAGCTGATGAGAGTGGGAATTGGGCCATTAGGTCGGTGGACATAGAGCAGGTTATGGTGGACTATTTTAAAAATATTTTCCATACCAATAATTATTCAAATTGGCAACAAGTCATAGATTCAGTTGAAAGAAAGGTAACTGATGAGATGAATGAATGATTAGTAAGTCGATCACTACTAGAAATTAACAATTTAGCGACGGAAAATTCTGTCGCTAAATCGTTAATTTCCGTCGGTAATAGCCATTACCGACGGAACAAAATTCATCGGTAAAAACCTCATCGGTAATAATTACTGACGAATTTTTAATTTTCGTCGGTAATTTAGCGACGAAAATTCCATCACTAATTTTTTAATAGGGCATCGATAAAAGGTCCAGTCATTTGAATTTGTGGTCGGAAATTAGCGACAGCTATTTTAATTACCGACAGAAAATTTCCAACGCTAATTAATCTGTTGGTAATTTCTGAATTACCGATGGATTTTTCCATCGCTAATTAGCGACGAAAAATATTCTATTGATAATTTGTTAGTAAATACCGACGGAATTTCTGTCTCTAATTAGCGACGGAAAAGTTTTTGTCGGTAATTTTGGCACAAATTTGTTTTTTGGTAATAGGTCTATGATTATTTATTAAATTTTTTATATGATTGTGGTTATTGTAAATTGTATAAACATTCATTATAATTTAAATAGAATTTACAATCGTATTAAAAAATACAAATAAATATATTTGAAACACAAATTAACATGATTATAAATTAATAATATATGAAAAAATGTACAATTTATTAACAATTTCAAATATGTGTTACATAAATAGTATCAAAACATACTAGTCTGTTAAATCTGTAGTATGATATGGACCAAGATCACCCTCAACATCTGAAGGAGCTATGTGTAAAGCTGGAGAAGGAGATGAGTGTAGAGGTACAGGAGGTCGCATACCAGAACTGTGTGCCCACCTCGTCAAAGTCTCTAGCTCACGCTGAAATTCGCTAACCTGCTGATGATACTCACCGCGAAGCTCAGAGCAAAGGTCAGAGCGCTGCTAATCAGACTCACGGTGAAGCTTAGATCGAACAACATCTAATCTACTCTACACAGACCTCTCAACCGCATCATCAAAAGTAGCCTGAGAAGGAAACAAGTCCTGCATCAAGGATGTCACACCAGTAGTACAACAACTGCTCGCATAGTAAGTCGACACTGAAGATCAAACACTGTACACTCGTTGTTTTTGTACTCCTTTAGCTGCTTGAAGGAAAATTTGGTGCTCATCAACTTCAGGTGCCTCTCCTCCCTCCTCTGCTGGTTGTGAAGCGGCAGCCAGCATCTCTTCAAAACGTGCCTAAATCAAATGACAAAAATCAAATACATTATCATATCATGTAATGTGTGCACAAACTACTTACATATGTACATTATTTATTTGTGGCCACTAAACATAATACAAAACCCAAAGAAAATATTTTCATACTTACATTAACTATCTCTGATCTCTTATTAATAAATTTGCTTATATCTGACTTGCTGGTGTGGGTGGCCTTGAACAATTAATGTGTGCTTGGTCACACTCCATCTTGCTCAATCTACATATTATTTACAGTTTTAACAAATGAATAATATATTATATTATTATAAACATAAATGAAGAATATAATGAAATAATTAATCTTAATACATTAATATAGTTCACAATGGCACGCATTATCAAAAAACTATTAATTAGCTATTTCTTGTATATAATTTTTGACATTTAATATTTTGTATGCACCATAGCTCGCTAATGGTCAAGCATAGATCTAGACCATCATGTGTGCTTAGAAGGACCTGCCCCTGGATCAGCTTTTTCAGATAGCTGATTTTTGCTTACTTTGGTATGTTTTTCAATGTAATGTTGCTGCGCCCATTTTTCTTGCCAAGCTCTCCAGACATCACCGGATATCGAGCCATGTTGTATGTTCGACGTTTTGTATGTGGACAAATTATCTTTATACTGATTTACTGCGTGTTGTGCCCACACTGCCTTTATCTACTCATCAGTAGCCTCCCACTTGAAATATTTCTAGACTCAAAGCAAGGTGTATTTACATTTTAATACATGATCTCACTATCTCTAAATCAATGTTTAAATGAAATAATAAAAATTTGATTACAATCTTGAGTTTAAAAAAACATTCTTCACTTTAAACTCCTCCCAGTAGAAGTCAATCTGATGCTGAGTAAGTGTTATCCACTGCTACCCTTGTGCGAACCAATGTTTTTTGCAGATGGCTGTGCAAATCCTCGAAACTTTGCCGCTTGGGTCTAATCGATTCCTGCATTTATATTACAATATAAAATAATATTATACACATGATGAATATAATTAATACTCTAATCAACTCAAAATATACTATTTACATGCACTATTTAGAGAAAAATAACAACTAAACCTTTAGTTATTATAGCAAACATAAAATATTCACAAGTTCATAAACTTGTATTAATACTTTCATTTTCAACAATATTTACACAATTTAAAAAAATATTCATACCATTGAAATTAATATTACATCAATACCCTTTATTCGTCTACTTTAATATAAATTGTACCTTCGTCTATCAATGCTTACAACAGTACTATCCCCAGGTGAAGGGGGCTCTACTTCTTCCTCCGGCTGATTTAGGTCCTCTTCTTGTGATGGGTAATGCTCATATGGAGGAATTGCATATGAAGCTGAGAGTGCTACGACACTAGATGAAGACGCCATAGTAGCAGCAGAAGGTGAACTATAATGAAAATTTTCCCGTCCTCCAGTGCGACCTCTAGTAGCTATCTCTCTACCTGCTCGACCTCGTCCAAGATGCCTCATATCTAAAAAAACATAATCCAAAGTTAGACAATAAAATATTAGAAAATTTATATCACATATATTCCAATACCTTAATGCAATAAAATTAATAATATACAATGAACATATTCATAAAATTAACTTAAATACATTTATTATTTTTCCAACATTTTTTTAGTACATAACTTAAACATCAAATTACAAAAGATTATTGTAAATGACAATCACTCATCGTCTGTCTCTTCCAGTGCATTTTCTTCATCTCCATCTTTTGATGATGTTTTATACTTAAAATCTTCTTCTTCATTCTCTTTTTCATCTACATCCTCCTCTTGGCCACTTAGGTCAACCAAATTTGCATGATCATCTGTTATGCGAACTTCAACTCTTACATTTGATATGCCATCATCTTAAAATTGAGGAACAACACTTGCAGATTTTGAGCTCTCTGGCATTTCAATTACTGATCTTAGCTTCACTTTCAAAACTACCCACCAATTGGCTCGATCTCTCTTCTTGTTAGGATATAGGCACTAATAGACTTGTGCAGCCTGAGCAGATAAAATAAATAGTTCATACTTATTAAACCGGCATCGATGGTTTATGTCAACCAATTTGTAAGCTTTATGCACTATTGTTCTACTATTCTGTGTCGGGTCGAACCAATCGCACTTGAATAACACTGTTCATTTCATTGGCAATGATGGATATTCAAGCTCAATAATTTCAGTTAATATTCCATAATAATCACTCTCTGTATTACTGTAATTAGATCTTTTAATGCAAACAGCACTATTCGTTGTTGCTCGATCGGTGCCATACGCTTCAATGTGAAACCTATAGCCATTAACAAAAAACCCTTTGAATATTCTCACTGATCTAAGTGGTCCTTGCACTAGGATTCTTATATAAGGATTTGAAACATTGTTTGCCAGGTTTTGAGCCTAAAATATAGTGATACTATGTCAACACAAAATGATATTAATTTATTATGACAGTTTTCAGACAACAAAAATTTTGAACTTACATAATGATAAAACCATGAAGCAAATTCCCTCTCAAGCAACCTATCAACCTCTTCATCCGTGATTTCTGAGTTATACTCTCATAGAGTATTCACAAATAATCTAGTTCAAGAATGAATATCACACAGTTATTACATTGAATATGATTGAATGTGAATTAATAGGGACAGTTCTTACACTATATAAGGTTGAACTTCTGGACAATTTAGTAATACATAAGTCATTGCAGCCTTATATTCAGGGTCCATCAACATCCGTAAACTAGTCTTACCTATAGGTTGTCCTTGATGCTTAAACACAGAAAGCCAGTCAATGTCATCCTCAATATTAGATTCAGGGACCTCATTCCGTTGCAGTCTTCTAGAAAATGTTGCATCCCTATTCTGAAAATAATATGAAGCAAACTTCACTGCTTCTTCAATAAGATATCTATTACATATTGACTCTTCCACAGGAAATTTATTTATGACTTTCCTTTTCAGCTTTCACAGGTCTCTGTGATAATGGCAATTATTATAATATTTGTTTATTATTTATAAAGGGGAAAAATAATATCACTTGTTCAAACGTACCTTTCGAAAGGATACATCCATCTGTATTCACAGGACGTACAATTCTAGCTTCATATGGAAGATGTTCCTTTAAATCAAAGAAACTTGGTAGAAAGATACGCTCAAGCTTGCATAATATAACTGGAATGTCCTTGTCCATACAAATTAGATCATTCTCATTAAGAGTTATTACAGTCAACACTTAGAAAAAAAGGCACAACTCAGTTATAGGTTCACACATTTCTTTTAGTAAAAGTTCTCGTACAGCTATCGGTAACAACCTCTGCATAAAAATATGACAATTATGGCTTTTCATACCAGACATCCGTATTCCACTTGAAACAACACATCTACCCATATTTGACATAAAATCATCGAGAAACCTTAGCTTTTTCACCCATTCAAACAATAGTGCCTTTAAATCTTTATCTAAGACATATGAGGCCTTTGGATATTTTCCAGTTCTTGTATCTCTAGCTAATTGAGGCCTCTGACATATGACATTCAACTCTTCTTGGGATTTCGCATTATCTTTTATTTTTCCAGGTACATTAAGAATGGTATTGAAAATGTTGTCAAACACATTTTTCTCAATGTGCATAACATCAAGATTATGTCTAATTAGTAGTGTGCTCCAATACAGCAAATCCCAGAAGATGCTCCTTTTGTTCCAACCACAAGTTTTAGATATTGGCCCATCGATTTTTTTGGCATCAATTTCTATCATTTTCTTAAATCCTCTGTTCATCAATTCTTCAACAATAGATTCCCTAGTTCGGACACCCCTAAACTCCTTAGTGACTCTCTTACCCTTTATGAAAGCAGTTGTATTCCACCTAAATGGATGGTATTTAGGTAAGAATTTTCTGTGGTTGTTAAACCATGATTGTTTACCACTGCAAGGAAGTGTAAATGCATCAGAGTCCTCCATGCAAAGTGGACAAGCTAGTTTTCCTGCTATTTTCCATCCAGACAATATAAAATAAGTAGGGAAGTCATTTCTGGTCTACAATAATGCCGCATGCATTTGAAAATTCTGTCTCATTGAAATGTTATAAGTTTAGACCCTATTAGACCAAAAGTCATTAAGTTCAATAATTAATGGCTGAAGAAACACATCAACCTGTGCTTTAGGATTTTTTAGACCTGGGACTAGCACAGTTAGGAACATGAACTCTAGCCTCATGTATAGTGCTAGAGGCAAATTGTATGGAGTGATGACCACTGGCCAAGAAGAGTATTACTGGCCAGTTTGCCCAAATGGCTAAAATCCATTTGAACATAAACCAAGTCACACATTACGCACTTCTGTAATAAAATCTTCATGCTTATGATAAACAGTTTCCAAGCAAGTGCATCGGCCGGGTGCGACACCTTACCATCTTCCATCTCATGCTCCGCATGCCATCGTATCTCACTACCCATTACAGTAGAGGCATAAAGTCTTTGGAGCCTAGGTGTTAGGGGGATATAATGCATTTTCTTATACGAAACATTTACTTTCCTCTTCGATGATCCCTATCTATTAGGCTTATACCTATTATGACTATAGAACTTACAATTAAGTTTTTCAGAGTTTGCACCCCAATATAGTATACAATTGTTAAAATAATAGTGTATCACTTCCACAGGCAAACCCAAACCATGAACTAACTTCTTCGTGCTATAAAAGTCTTTTGGCATTAAATTGTCGTCAGGGAGGACTTCCTGAAGGAATTCACTGAAATCATTATACGCACTCTCTAAAAATCGATGCATACATTTCAGCTCTAACATTCTAACAGTTGTAGACAATTGAGAATATCTTATATTCCCCGGCCATAATTCTTTTTCAGTTGCACGTATCATGTCATAGAACTTTTGTGCTTCTAGGTTTGGTTGCTCATCTGAGACGAATGGATTAAAAGCTAGACCAGCAGCATCAACAACCATTCTCTGGTATGAACAATAGTTCTCATCCTTAGCTTGATAAGATGACTGGGGGGAAAAAGTGTTGATAACAAAGTCATGTTCAACTGCCATTCTCTACTCACAGCGATATATCTAATTCCAGTAATCAGGCATAAACCCGTTCTTTAAAATGTAGAACCCTTCAGTGTCAAGTTCATGGAAATATTAGTTTCTACACTTGAACTTCATACACTGACACTTAATTTTACTCCCACTCATGCACCCCGGATGTGAAGTTGCAAAGCTAATAAACTGTTCAACATGATTAATGAACTCTGACGAAAATAGCCCATTGATAACTCTTCCTTCATACATCCATAATCGATCTTGTCTCATCTATGTGTACTGCTGAAGGTTCATTTATCAAAAATTAAGGTTGAAGTTAGTTAGTATAGAGATGGGGAATGTAGATGTGTGAAAGCCTGTTTAAGTGAACAGTCTTATAAAGGTTTGGCCCTAACCCATTTGTATAAATGGCACTAACATTTGATCACATGTGCATAGATTATATAGAAAATTTGTCAGCCTTCCGACGTCATTCTCCAAGTGCACTATTCAAACTATATACCCAGCAAAGCCAAATAAAGCATATTATGCAGTGGCTTTGCATGGCATATAGTATGATATGCACCCAAAGAACAATTGCCAAAAAGAAGTCGAACTTATCTATACTATATGCATAAGTTTTGTACGTGATCGGGAATGTCAACATCACTTATACCAACTGTCCACTCGGACAATCTAATGCACTCATTGTTGAGTGCACTGGACGGGTATTTTACGGCTATTTAACATACTCAAAACAACTATTAGATAACAAATAAACAATTAATATACATATATGTGCTAATTTGCAAAAATATACACATACAATATAACTAAAAAATCAAAAAGATATTTTTACAACTTTAACATCCATAGGCGTTCATGCATCATATATATCTAAAAGAATTAAAATTGCATAACAGTGCATGCTCGTTAAAAATACATAAATAGAAGCATCAAAATTCAAGGTCTTGAGAGCATCAAGAATAGAAGCATCAAGATTCAAGGTCTTGAGAGCATCTTCAAGATAAAGTTCACACCATATTAATAAGAGAAAAATGAGAGGTATTCTGAGAGGTTAATTGTTTTTGAAAAACATTACCACAATATTTATTATTAAGTCTAAATCTGTGGGATAATGATTAAGTCTAAATTTTTATTGCAATTTCTTTTTCAATTTAGTTCTGATGCTATTTTTCTTTTTCTTTTTTTGGATATGGTACAGTTTTGTTATCGGTTGAGTATGGAGAACCCGTTGTAAAACCATTGTATTAAGATAATACGCTTCGGATGTCAAAGGGTGAGGTTAGTTCATTTGAAATTGATTTTAATTGTTCCACTATGAATCAATTGAATAAAATTTTTAAGTAATTATTTTTTTTTTGGTTTTTACAGGTGATTGAGTCATGTCCAAATGTAGAGGTAAAGAATTTTAAGGATTTACTTCAACAGGAGAATCTTTATCTAATTACTGATGTAATTATTATAATTTGATAATGATCGTGGTATTGTATGATAGTGCTATTTTGTTAGATTAATTGAATTGATTTTATTAATTTTAATTAATTAATCGATAGAGAGTAGAGCAAAGGCATTTTTCTTTGCTAATTTTAAGCATGAAGGACAATAGTGAAGAAAGAAAGCCTACTGTTATTTTTTGGCATAGCACTAATAAGTGCAAAGAGTGGTTGCATCCTTTACTTGAGGTATAGTTGCTTTTCTTTGATTGAATGAGCAGAGTCTCTTGGGAATTTTTTTTTTAGTTATGTTGTTTATGTTTTCTAATTTTGTCTCTTCAAGCCTATGCTTTGTGTGGATATATGGCTATTGGAGTTGACTCTCGCTACCATGTAAATGTGCCAGAAATAAAACCACTTATTGAGATGTGGGTAACAGATAATGCCTTTTTCAATTTACTTAATGCCTTTTTATTGCAATTTTTTTTCAATTTAGTTCTGATGCTGATTTTTTTTTCTGGATATAGTGCAGTTTTGTTATCGGATGAGCATGGAGAACCTGTCGCAGAACCATTGTATCAGGATAATACGCTTCTGACGTCAAAGAGAGAGGTCGCCATAATCTTTCTTTCTTGCTAATTATAATTTTACATGATTGTGCATATGAAATTCATTATTTTATGTCAATTTTATTCTTTTGCTACAGTTACATATGAAAATGAATTAAATGCATGTAATGTGGATTTAATTAATTTTCTTCTTTAATTTATTTAAAGCGAATTTTATTATATGAAATAATTCAACAAAAAATAAAATGCCTTGCAACATGGGTGAAGTGGATAGATGATTATAATCTTATGAAGTAAAACATATGAGTGCGATGTTTGTGTTCAAGAATTCTATATTTTTTACAAATTTGTATGAATCTCCAGCATGTGAATTTGATTTCAATTATTTTTCCCATTTGGGTTGTTATTACTCACTTTGAATAAATATTTGGGAATCAGTTGTTGTTTATTAATACAGCTAATGGAACATATCAAAATACAACAGTTCACTGTTCTAAATCATAGTTATGGGCCTCAAAACCAAGATTTTTAACTATTAGTTACTGATCTTTAAATTACTCATTCAAACAGGTTCTTGGCCTTTGATAAATGAATTTTAGGCATTAATGGATAATGAATGGGAGTGTATTTGAGCTTTAAACATGATTAAATTTTATTCATGTGCTTTTTTGAGTATGTGATAAGCTAATTGGGATGTTCATGGTTGATAAAAAATACCAACTGATTGCAAAATATCACTTGCTTTTAGTAGAGAATAGAAAAATATTCGACCTCATTTCTATAAGTGTTGTGAAGAATAAGCTAATAGTGGAAAAGATCCTAGGTTGAAGCACAAGTTACCAACATTTGTGAGAAAGCTGAAAGAGGTAGAATGCTGAAATTCAAGATTTGCTCTTTTTTCTTGAATGAATGATGTTATGGATTGATATGTAAAATTTTGTTTGACAAGTTGATGAGCATGTGCAAAGACATAATGAACTTCTTCAGGTGATCAAGAATGCCCCATCAAAGATTAGTGAAGTTGTTGCTAGGCATTGGAAAGATTTTACTAAGGAAGTTTTCGTGCATATTTCACTGTTGAACAATCATATCATGATAACCCAACTGAGCAAAATGGTGAGGTTGAATTCTGACCCTTTTCTTACCAATTTTTTATTGAATTTTTATTTGTAGAACTACTATATGTAGAGAAGGCTACGTGATGGTTATTAGACCTTTTTTACTATAATCACTGGATTCATTTGAAACTATCCAGTTGCTAATAAACCAGACCATGATTTCTTTTGTGTGTATCGGTGTTCGAAAATTTTGAAACTAAGATACAATTAGTAACACACAATATTCCTTATTATACAAATATATATCTAGCAAATGACTTGCTACAATGAAATTGTATTTATTATACTTATAATTAATTTTATGTGATAAAAAATAAAATCAAACGAATGAAAAAAAATTCTAATTGATATATATTGCATTGACTGCATGAGTGGAATTAGTTATGCCATAAAGTTTGTGTTTGCAGGTAGTAACAGGTCAATATTGCATTCAATTGCCCATGCCTACATTGCTTACAACTGTGTAGCCATTGCAAACTGGCTGTCGGCCATGTTTTGGATGCTTGGCTGAGCCTGCAGTGCCTGAATAGGCCTTATGACATTAGCATGCATTACTTGTTCCATGTTAGGGGCTGCGTTGGAGACTTTTGCTCATTCCTTTGTTGAGGGGGTAGCTGTTGTCCTTCCTCCACCTGCTTTTCACTATGAGAAAAATTCTCAAATGAGTTCTTGAATGATGATGCTTGCACCTGATTAGCTGCCTACATGGATATGAGTTGCATTTTTAAATATCCTATCCATATTTCCTGATCCTTATGAGCAGCAGGGCCCAACATTCCCATTTTAGCTTGGTATTATGGTTGCATGGCCGAAGGTGACTTTTATTGATGAAAAGTGAATTAAAGATATGTCTGATGGACATTATTCAAAACGTACTACTCGATATAGATTTATGTATTGATTTCTAAAGCCTATTTTCAGCTTAATTGTTATTTATAATTTTATACCTTTGTTATGTTATATAGAAAAAAAAAAACTCTTTAGTATATTATTCTTTTAAACAAAAAAAACCACTATAGATTTATAGTTAATAGTTCACAAAAAATTATTTTAAAAAAAATTAGTTCATCTGCGCAATGCGCTGACATTTGCCCAGTTTAAATATAATACAAATGGATGTATTAAACTTATGATTCTTATTTATAAAAAATTATGTTTAAAAAATTAATTACAAATTAAATTGAAACCAAAATAAAAATATTAATGTATTGTGTAATGAATGAATGAACTAATTTTTGTATTTAATTTTTACCTAAATAGCAACATAATAGAAACAGAATTTCTGCTTCTAAAATTAGAAACCGAAAATTATGTTTCCATTTGTGACTAAATAGAATTTCCATTTAAAATTTAGAAACAGAATTTCTGTTTTAATTTTTATCTAACTAGAAACGGAATAACTTCCATTTCTAAATTAGAAACGGAAAATTGTGTTTCCATTTTTATTAAATAGAAACGGAATAGTTTCTGTTTCTAATTTAGAAACGGAATTTCCATTTCAATTTTAACCTAAATAGAAAGGGAAAAATTTTCCCTTTCTAGTTTAGAAACGGAAATTTCCTTTCAAATCCATTTCAAATTTTGCAACGGAAGTTTCATTTCTAATTAGAAAATTTCCATGCAAAAAGTCCATCGCTATTTAGTGATAAATTTGAAACGGAAAGGTCTCTTATATTTAATGATGATGTAGCGCTAATTACGAGAATAGAAACGAAATTTCCATTTCTATTCCGTTTCTAAAATTTAGAAACAGAATTAGTCCGTCACTAAATTTTGAAACGGAATGTAAAATTCCGTTGCTAGAGGTTAGCAATGAGCATTTTTGAAATGGAAAATTTCCGTTTCTATTCCGTCACTATTTTTGAATAGCTACAGAATTAGAAATGGATTTGGTCGTTTCTATTTCATTTTTTTCTTGTAGTGTTAATAATAAACCAACCAACATCCATCAGCAATTATAGGTGGTAAGATTATAAGAAACATCTCGAAGGAATATGAACATATATATATATATATATATATACATAATAATGTACATAAATAGTGCTCAGCGGTAAGGGGAGACTATGGGAAAAAGGCTATCAAGATATACAAAAATGATACACCAAAAGATCAAAAAAGCCCTATCAACCCTAGAGGGTGGTAGCCTAACTACCCTAGGATGAGCTGCCCTCATATACACTCAAAATGGTAGTAACGATCTTAACGCTCATCCCTCAATCGATAAAAAGAGGTGGGTCTACAGTATTTACCTACAGCTACATCTAAGTCAGTGAGACTCGGACACCCGTGTGGGTCTTATAAGCGACTGTGATGATCGTTAGGCAGCCATATGAGAAATTGATCCTCTCTATGTACGTTTGGTACTCGACCGCAATAGGATCCACTATAAGGGTCAATGTAACATTAAACTAATAATCTACTGCAAACCATTATATATCATAAACTTAGTACAAATAGTCATCATTACATACATACTGTAATACAATATAAAGCTTACAGTATCTATTACACAAATAGTACATATATCTCAGAGGCTTATTAAACAAAAGTTTATCTCCAAACAGCAAAAGTTTATTGGCTCAACCTCCACTAGTGCTCACAACAAGGGCACTCCAAAATACGCTTTACAAGGGTCTACTGATACTCCAAATTAATATCTGAAATGTTTAAGGTGGGTGGGTGCGTACGACTACTCAATGAAAGGATATATGTATAACTACAAAAAAAAATTATTATATAGTCATGTAGCATAATACAAAAATTCAACTTAAATCATATACAGTTCCATCCATAAAATGGAAAATTGCTTGAGTATTAAAATAAACACATCTCATCCAACATTTTTTGTTATAAAAAAAATATTCATGTACTTTCCTCGTGTTCCTTTAACATGACTTAAAATAAATCAAGGAAATCATAGACAAAATCATCATGATCAATATACATAAATACATATACATATACATATCATTGAATACTCAGGTGGTATCCTATAAATCCCATGCAAAATTGGGAGCTGAATGTCTCACCTGGCTACCCAAAGTGCTATATCATCATCATACACATGCACAGAGACATTGCCCGTCAGCAATACATTTTATTTTGTTTCACCTGACATTCAAGGTATGCTTTTATAGGCATCTTTCTAAGTGTTTTTCTTAAATCAGTTATTTCAAAACTAAATACTCATGTGTATAGCTCAAAGTAACTTAACACCATATAATTTTAGATAGCTAGAAAATACATATTTGCAAATAGCATTTAGGAAATCAATAAACATCAATCCTTTATAAAACATATGTATATAAACATAACTGAGATTCAACAAATACATATTATAGATTCAAACCATTGTTATACTAATATCCACTCACTTGATAAGACAACTGGAGTTCTAGTAAGGAGGGGCTACATTATGCTCTACGATTGGGGCTGAGGTTCCTCCTAACAACCAGAAGCAAATCATAAGAACACTAACTTATAACCTCAATTCTACTCAATATAATTGATCTACAGCTTATAGATATGACTTAGGACCCGAAAAATAGCTCAAAATTGTCAAATTAGGGTTTCAGGGCATCGAAAAGGCCATAAAGGCACTGCTCAGCAGCACAAAGGCACCTGCCTCTATGCAAGGGCACCCGCCTCTGTGTAGAAGTGCCCGCCTCTATATAGAGGCACCGCCTCTGCACGTTATAGACATGTTATACAGCTAAAATTGACCTTTTTCTTAATTTTTTACAAAATTCCAATCCCAATTCAATATTCAAACAAGGAAAACACTTAAAAAGGGTATGTTCTAGAATAAATAAATCTTAAAAACTCAAAACTTCAATTAAAATATCAAATTCTATTCAAATTCCAAAAACTGAAAATTAAACGATTTAACTTACTAAAACTCTTCATATATCAATCTTTGATTCGTAATAAGAAGCTTGGATTAATGTTTAAAAGTTGAGAATTGTAAGTTTGAGAAAAAGAAAAAAATGAAAAAGGTGAAGAAAAAAGAAGTTACGTAGAGAAGGAAGAATAAAGAAAGCAATGAAATGAAATGAAGCTACTGCTTCCTTTTCTTTATTTTAATAATTATTTTGGCAAATATCTATTTTAGTCCCCTAAATTTTCAAAATAACCAAAAGGGTCCTCAAACTTATTTCTAATTCAATTGAGTCCATTTATCTATCTATACCCTAATTTTTAGGATAGGGCATTACAATTCTCTCCCTCTTAAAAAATTTCATCCCCTAAATTTACATACCTGTGAGGGAAATAAATGGGGGTACTAGATTCGCATATCCTCTTCTCTCTCCCATGTTGCTTCTTCCTTAGAATGGTTTCTCCACAAAACTTTAACTAATGGAATCAGCTTATTCTTTAATACTTTATCCTCTCTCGCTAAAATCTCTATAGGCTCTTCTTTGTAGGTCAAATCTTCTCTTAATTCTATTGGCTGAGGTTACAGGATATGGGAGGGATCACTTGTAGCACCCTCCAAGTACTACATACAAGTGTCCATACATTATAGCCAACACGTGACATATGAAAAATTTTCTCAATTAAAGATAGGTATACATAAATAAAAACTCTTGTTTGATACATTGAAATTACTTTATACAAGTATTATATAATGATAATATATATACAATTAAACTTGATTATAAAATTCCTAAATGCTATAATGATGAGGATGGAGATGTCAACACCAAGCCTGCCTTTGACCCATCTGAGCTCACAAGAAATATACTTCAAGCTTTCTAATCAATTGAAGCCTGAAAATCACAATTTGCAAAGGGATGAGCTTGCGACTCAATAAGCAATTATTAATATAAGCATACATATAGTTCTTCTAAGGAACTAATTAATCCACTATAAAATTGAAAAAAAGTAAACTTTGGTCTACATGGTCTGAGACACGCCCGTGTCTCAACCCGTATACTCCTCGGTCCCAAAACAGTTTCATACACACGACTATGAACACGCCTCTCTCGGTCCAAAATGTACAAATTATAATGTCATACATGGCCATGTACACACACGTGTACTCAACCATATTGCTCTCGGTCCGAATTACATAATTTCATAAATTGGTACACGGCCATATAAATGCTCGTGTACTAGACCGTGTTGCTCTCAGATTTAAATGTTGCATTTATACACGGCCATGTCTTAATCCAAAACAAACCGTGTACTCACATACGGCTCGGGACACGCCCGTCTCTAAACCCGTGTCTCTACACACGGTCAACCATATTCCAGTTACACGGTCTGAGACATGCCCGTGTCGCTAACCGTGTTTCAACATGAAATTCAATTCTCCACATACATATCATCAAGATCATACCCCTAATAAATTATGCAAATATAAATTAGGTGTGTATAATCACCCAATAATCCACAACATATTCACAAAACTCATAACATCAATAGTAATCTAACAATTGCTAACATAAACATATATGGGTGTATATACTCAATATCTACACCCCACCATAATCATCACTTTACAACCATACTTCTCACATTCAATTCACAACATCATTCTTACATTCCATATGTATGCAAATATGGTGCTCAACATGTATACAAATATGGTGCAATAATGTATGTTATGCAAGTTAGTATCCGGCCGAAACTCTCAACACACGTCATACACATTTCACACAAAACTCACTTTTTCTTTTTCTTTTTCTTATTCATATTTTTATTTTCATTTATGTATTCATGGCCATTCCTGAGACTCTCTGCCCAGCTTAGTCTCAGATCTCACGCGTACATATATATATAATCACATGAATGGCCACACCTGAGACTCTCTACCCAGCTAAGTCTCAGGCTGTAAAGCTCAATCTCCACACATACACGTTTTCCTCACATTCCTCACATCATGCCATATGCATATTTTTCATTATTTTCATAATAATTCATGTTCAACCATACCACCTCAAGTGGCATTCACAATTCAACATATCAAATTGTATATGTACAATCATATCATCACAATTTAACATTCCTTGTTATTTTCTCATCGTGAATCATAATTCACCTTTCTCACAACATTACATATATATTATACCACACCAAGTGGCTTGTACCTCATAAGTGCCAATATTCACAATGTATCACCACACATTCTCAATCAACCAATTCATATTCTCATTAACAATATATATATATATATTCATCATAATTACTCATAACAACATTTTCATATATATATATATATATATATATATATATATACATATATATATCATGCTAAAAAAACTTGCCACTTAAATGGTATTCACAAATTAATATAGTGAAATAATTATAGTTACTTGAAAATCACTATATGTAAGCATTAAATTAATAATTACTTACCTCAAGCCTTCAATTCCTTCTTAAATAAAAGCTCCCCCTATTGAATAAGGTCTCCAATATCCTTATCAAAGCCTACACACAATTCATACATCAACACTTGCACTCAACTCAACAAAATACAACTTAGTGCAACCCCATACTCTAGGTTCAAAGTGTCCAAATAATTCACACACAAGTCTAAAAATTATGAAAATATTACTGAACCTAGACATATGAGTCTACTTAAAATTACAATTAGAATCATTTGATTTGGACATGTGTGGAATTAATTATGAATTTTTTTATCAACTCCGAGCAAAACAGGCAAAATAGGGCTGACAGAATGAGCACGAAAATGTCAAGCCCTGCTAGTCACCTTTCACAGCAAAATAAGCTCTAGCTCAAAACACAAACATTATAGAGGACACTCTGAGTTTCCAAATCATCAAACCTTGCTCAAATCAGAGCTCTAAAACATAAGATATGGTCAAAACAACAAGGATGATGCACACAGAAAACAGAATCCAAATTTTCAACATAAAAACCTAACTCAATTAACCAAATATAAAAGCATGGCTTATCTAATTAATGCTCAAACCACTTATAGATCTTTAAAAACTCCCCAAAATGATTGTTAGATGTGTAGAGAATTTATCAAAATCTCCCAAGCCTCTCAAAACCCTCTCTTCTTCTCTACCTTTAAAAAATTCTCTACAACTTCCATTAACTCACCACATATATAAAATATACACATTAAAAATAAATCCACCAATCAAATTGCTCCATTTGCCCCCTCCAAAGTCTTCCTCCTACTAATAACATATTATCACTAATTCTTAATAATAATAATAATAATAATAATAATAATAATAATAATTAAACACATTATCACTTAACAACTAATATAATAATAATAATACTCTACATAAATATCACCATAATTATCTCTTTAGCCCCTTAATGAAATGGGAATATTGC
>CATIWO010611446.1:0-21983 GCA_949673435.1 Macaranga tanarius | reverse complement strand
ATAATAATAATAATAATAATAATAATAATAATAATAATATTATTATTATTATTATTATGATTATTATTATTATTATTACTAGGAAAAACACCTCAAATATAACTAAAATTCATTAAGTAGTAATTAAATATAATAATAGCCAAAGTGAAAAATATATTAAAAATATATATATATACAAATATAAATATAGATAAAAATTGATGTTCTAATAATCTAATAAAAAAATAAAATAGATAATCTAATAAAATATAAAATAATCTGAAAATAATCTAATAAATAGATTAGAAATAAGAAATAGATTAAATAAAAATAAATAAATTTAGTGAAATCTCAAAAATCCCATGATTTAGTATATTATTCATATAATAATAATAATAATAATAATAATAATAATAATAATAATAATAATAAGTAGTAGTAGTAGTAGTATACATTATTAAGTAGTAGTAGTAGTATACATTATTAAGTAGTAGTATACATTAAGAAGCAGTAGTAGTATACATTAAGAGCCATAATTAAACTCCTCCTGTACTTATCACATTTCCTCTTTTCATAGGCAATTAATCCAATGCAAAGTATCATTCACAAATAAAAGCTTCCATGAAATCCTTAGCTTTTAAGAGGGTAGAGCTGATATTACTTTAAGAAAATTATGATTTTCTTTTTTAATGTTAGATTAAAAGAAAGATACAAGTCTCTTCTCAAATATATTATATAAGGATTTTTATTTGAATGCTAGAATTGTTCAAGAAATTTGAACACCAGAAATTCATGGTGCTTTGCTTCTATACGGCAGCTGGTTATAAACAATAGTGTTGCTATATATATTTTATAATAAATAATGTTTCTAATAGCATATAACAAATCTTATGAGTGCTGATTATGCAACATATACCAACAAAAATAGTTGTCAATAATTCACTGCAACAAATTCAATTACTACCACAAAATCATGCATAATTGTTATTGGATTCTTTTTCTTTCTCTTTTATTCTAATCAAATTTGTTTTATTCTTTATTAGATGTAGAAAAGAGATTTAATTTGTTTGTGTATTATATGCTTCTGGTTTTTGGAAAGGAAGTGAAAAAGAAACATAAAGAGAAGAAGCAAAAATAGAAAGAACTCCAAATTTAAATGTATGTATATTTCAACCAAGATTATAGAATTGTATTGCAACTGTTACCAAGCACCAAAATCTCATCTTATATATGCATAAAAATTTATGACTAAACTATAACAAAAACTATAGCTACTCTAATAAGCTTTTATATACAGCTGGTCTTGGTACTGAAGTTTGAGTCTTGAGCTTGAGGTGTTTGTGTAATCTCCTCTTTCTTATCTTGATCCAACACTATTTTAAACACCGGACATGATAACACTTGTAGCTGCTCCACTTCCTTTTAATTCCTTCCTCTTTTATTGAATCATTTATATGTCTCTATTTACTCGATCTACTATGAGTGATTTATTTATTGATATTCTAAAACATATATCTTCTTTTTATAGTCACTAATATAACGGGCACATTCCAGAACATGTATCCAGTTCATTGCATAATTGTGGCATCCATAGGGTTTTTTATCATTGTTTTTTGTGAGTTATTTACTTTTTATTTACTACTAATTTCTTTCTCCACCACTTTGTAGCACATGCCCTTTTTTTTTTTAATTTTTTTTGTTGAATTAGATTAATCACAATCCAATTAATTCATCTATTTTTTTAAATAATTTCCAAAATTAAAAATAGAAAAAATTTTCAGATCTAAAAATTAAATGAATTTAAATGGGTAAATGGATGGGTAAAGTTGAAATAAGTTAAATGGGGCTAAATGGGCAATTAAGGGTTTAAACCCATTTAGACCTAACCCATCCATTTTGCCACCACTAATTTATTGGTTTTTTTCGCAAAAAATAAATGCCAAGAAAGTAGAAAACAAAGCAAGTGACGGAAGCTAACACAAACTTGAATTCACAATCTTCTATCTCCATAACTAAGTTAACTAAAGATACTCATGTGTTCCAGCTTTCAAAATTGAAAGAAGCAACACATGGAAGAGTACAATGAAATTGGAAGAGGGAGCGTTGGTTTTTTTAGAAGGCAATTTTGTCTAATGGTAAGCAAGTTGTAGTTAAAAAGACAATATTGCAACTTTAATAAATACAAACATCAGAGAATTTGAAGCAAAACCAAAATTTTATGCAGTATAAGACATCATTACAATATTATAAATTTATTGGACTAGTCTATTAAAATGGAAGAAATACTGATGATTTATAAGTTAATGCCTCATGACACATTACATAACCATGTTCATGGGAGGCTCTTACCTCTTAAGTGGAACTTTAAGTTAAAGATTTATTTGCAAGTTGTAAGAGGACTTGAATATCTTCATAAAAAAGTTGAGCCGCCCATGGTTCATAGAAATGTGAAGACTTCAAATATTTTGTTGAATTTTGAGTGAGTCTCAAGAATTGTAGATGTTGGGTTTTCAAGTAGTTATGATGATTTGAATGGAGACATGTCAAGTGATGTCTGCAATTTAAGTATTATTTTACTAGAAGTATTAATTGGAAGAAAAGGTTATGATAAAAACCACACTTTTGGAATTATTGAGTTGGCATCACCATTTGTAGAGTTGGGAAGAGCAGTAGCAATTGTAGATTAAAGTGGATATACCAAGGCATGTAGCACAACTCCGAAAAGTTACACGTATAACAAAACTTACTACTAAAAAAAATCCAAGAGAGTGTCACATTATGTCCAATTTGGCTAATAAGTTAGATAAAATTGTAAAGTGTGGGTTGAGATTATAGTTACATTTGACATCATGTTGCTGATGCTTGGGGCCAGGAAGATTTTTATTATTGGTATTGTTTTATTATTTTAGTCTCAAATTTAGTTAGATTTTTTCTTTTATAAATTTTTATCATGAGATATATCCAATGATGATAACTTTTTCCATAAAGGACTTTATATAGACTCTGAAATTTACTTGATTTTTCTGTAAACTATCTAGTGGTGGTAAAATAGGTGGGTTGGATGGGTATGAGTTAGGTTTAAATGGGTTTAACCCTGATTTAACCATTTATTCATTTATAATCCATTGATTATTTATATGGGTACCCAAACCCATTTAACCATTTCAACTTTACCCACCCATTTACCCATTAAAATCCATTTAACTTTTAGATTTGAAATTTTTTTCTATTTTCTAGTTTTAAAAATTATTTAAAAAATAATTAACTTTTAATAGGTATGAGTCATTAATGGGTAATTGTTTAATTTATTTTTGAAAACAACATAATTATTAAAATAAAAATATAATGTTTTATATTTTTAATACTAATAATAATTTTAATAAAAATTATAGAATCATACAATAGTTACACACATAACACAAGAATAAGGTTGAACAAAAAGGCCTATTGATGAATCAAAATTCATAATAATATTTTTACAATTTTATATTTACAAAATTTAATTTGTTGAAAACACAAAAAATTGTCTAGTAATTATAGTAGAGAAGTATCAAACTCATATATTTTTTAAATCATTTTCAAAATAAAAAAATAGAAAAATTTTTCAAATCTAAAAGTTAAATGGATTTAAATGGATAAATGGGTGGGTAAAGTTGAAATGAGTTAACTGGGTTTGGGTAACCATATAAATAATAAATGAGTTATAAATGGGTAAATGAATAATTAAGGGTTAAACCCGTTTAAACCTAACTCATACCCACCTAACCCACCTATTTTGCCACTACTAGTCCCTCTAAATGTGTAACATTTGGTGAAGTGTTGATGGAATACATGAGTTAGAATGAATCCAATATTGCCATAACAACATTACATAGTTGGTCTGAACATTAAGAATGAACAATCCTTCCAGCTTTGACATCGAGCATGATGAATTCTTCTATAGAGCGATCATGACTAATGAAATAGGTCATAAAGACATTAGTCTTCTATAACTTTTTAGCATCCAAACCAACCTTCCTTAAAGTAGCCAAGGGTAAGATGTTGACTCCAACTTCATTGACAAGTAAGACTCTTTTCATTTCTATACCATTTATATTAGCATTAATATAGAGTGGCCAAATATGTTTGGTTATCATTTTATCAGGCTGAGGTATAGTTAAAGATGCTCACTGTCCTTTGTTAGTCTTTATCTCATCAAGCTCATTAATGTCGCCATCAAGAGTTGACTTTTGTCCATGCTTTAATTAGAAATTATTTGGCAAAGTCATCATATTGATGCTCTCCTTATGACTACTATTGTCTTTCTTAGGAGATCCTTCCTTGATTTTTCCTTCTTTGACCGACCAGTATTATTGAGTTTGCCCTTGAAATTTAACCCACTTATATAGTTAAAAGTTAGAGAAGGGCTTAGTAGAAGGATCTATCTCCCTATATATTTTCTTCGACAACTCCTTAATAGATTTATCTTCCTGTTTAGAAGAATTCTCAGAATACTGTGGTATCTTTCTGACACAAATTTGCTTTATCGGTTTAGGTTTAGCATGAGCCTCAGCTTCTTATGCTTTTTCTACTTGACACTTTCATTGCACACTCCTTTTTTGGGTCTTTTTTATATGAGCCTTGCCATCCTCATTTGGATACCATAAATTTTGTAACATTATCAACCTTGTGGCATGCTTTTTCCATTCAACTATTGCCTTGGGTTTGAAAGTTTTTGCATTTGGCTGAAGTGGTTCCTATGAGGATGATCCTTTCTTTTTGCTTAGTCTTTGTATGGCAAAGTTTATTCTTTAACTTTATGGTCGAACCTAGTATAGTATGAAGGACAAGTAACCTCATATTCTTTAATAATTTCACTGTTATATCCTTTCTGCCTATTTCTTCATTGGGCTGAGAAAAGACCTCAATTTTTAATTTTGGTCTATTTGGTTGAAATAGTTGTAATACACCCTTCCTTAACACCCTTGAGTCTTTTAAATGGACCATATTAATAGGCAAAAAAGGTGTCAGGGTTTCTACAACCACATCTTTATCTTTATTTAGAAAGAGTAACTTGCCTTCATCAGTTGCCTTCTGTATAACATTCCTAAAAACTACACAACTACTGGTGGTGTATTTTTATGAGTTATATGATTTGTGATACTCTTTCTTAGAATGCTATTCAAGCTGGGAAATAATATGGCTGTCAGATAGCTTAATTTGTTCATATTTAATAGATAATTAAAAATTTCATTAGCCTTAGTCAGATCGAAAAAGTATTTATTAGTAATCTAATTGCCTTTAGTGGGCTTTTTTTTTCCTTAGGTACATTTGACCTCTCTAAGGCTTGGCATTCATTTGTCTTTATTACAAGATACTCATCCATTATGATACACTCACCATTTAAGTTAGAGGCCGAATCATCTTCCAGATGAAAAATCTTATATGCTGACTTGTAATAAGTCTCTTTCAAGGAATTTTGGCGTTAATATTTCTCTTTGAGTAGCATTTTATAACTAGAAGCTTGACTTATCAACTTAAATATGTCCTGGATGTGATAAAAGGCTTCTTCATTTAGTAGTTCAACCCTTTAATGATAATAGGGACACACTGGCCTCAATTATGGTTGTTTGACATTGATTTTTTAGCTTCGTAAACCTGGTAATGAACTCTTCTATGAAATTATCTGACATTTGATATACTTAAGCTAAATCAACTAAAGTGATGTTTGGAATAGGACGATAGCACTAAATATAAAACTTCTATTTTAATTCCTTCCATGAATTAATGGAATTTGGTGGGAGGTGGGTGTATTAAGTAAAGGTAAATTTCATAAATGAGTTCCTAAACAACTTTAAGTCCTAAAAATTATTAGCCGATGCATCTTGACACTGGAATGAAAAATTGAGCTATATGCTCTATAATGGACTGATTTAGTTCTTTATAAAAAAAATTATGAATTCAAGCTCTTTGTATCCCCTTGGGAGAGCAAAAACCTTATCAATCCAGTCTGGATAGGGCTTGAAGCACATTAGCCTCTGTAGTAGTTTAAAATTAATGATTATTTATTCTAATGTATGCTGCAATAGCATTTTATCAGTCTTTAGAGGTTGATACTCATAGTGATAAGGTGATGACGTATTTGCATTTACCTAACCAGCTCCCATCTTACCTTCATTAATAGATCCTAAATCAATCATTCGCCCATATTGATAATAGATAAAAATAGTACCTGATCTTGGTTGAGAAGGGGGTTATTAACGGCCTTTTGACTGACCTATTTCAATATCATCTAGCCGTTTTACAATTTGAACATTCCCATATTTTTGGTTAGATGGATTAGATCTCTATCCTTTACAATGTTGTTGAGGCATTTTAGAATTCAACCTTCCATCTACAATAGAAACTAGCTGACTAATATCACAAAAAATATTATCCAATTGCCTTTTGAATTCTCTTTGAAAAGTCTTATTACATTCAAGGATTGGCCTTAGCACAGTTGACATTTAGTTGATCAGGTCATTGAAAATTGCATGATTCTCTCTAGAGGCCTTATCTTGTAAGGCCTATACATATTTACGACTCAACACAGGTTGTCTTTGAGGAGGTAAGTTCCTGTCATACTCCTGTTCAAACTCTGGATGATCACCTATTTTGAATTTTCACTGATTGCTCAGAGGAATGGTCATTGACAGTCTTTAAGTGAGTAGGAGATTTGTCACCACTTTTGCTTGTCAACTTGGCTTGCTTCTATTGTCTCATCTGCATATGCATATAAAGGTCCCACTAGGCATGCTAAAAAATATCCAAAAATAACTTTAGCAAAAAGCTTTAAATTATTTAAGAAGGGTTTCGTGAACCTTTTTCAAGAACATAAAAATAAAGATATCAATCAAGGTTTTGTTATCAGTTCAAGGTGATAACAGGATCAAGAATAAGTTGTGATCCTTCTAACTTATTAGATTTGAATCTAATAAAAGTGTGTTTCACTGGGAAACATGATCACAAGGATAAAAATAAATGAATATATTGCAAAAGTTCTAGAGAATAAGTATGATTTTTGAGTGAATGTGTGTAGAGAATTTAGTATGAGCTAATACGTAGCTATGTATAAAGATACAAGCTTAAGAGTTCTAATCTAAATCAATTAAGACTAATCTTAAACTAACAAAAAGACTAAACCTTAACCAACTAATGGGCTAAAAATCCAATCGATCCAGATTTATTACATCAAAGCTTTGAAAATTTCGGACTAGTATAAATAATGTTACAGCAAATTTAAATATAAGAAGAATCATTAATTAATGAGATGATAAAGATCAAAATAAAATATATAGCTCTTTTGATAAACTTTAACTCATAAAATTCTAACATGGAGTACATCTACGGATAATCAAGCTCTAATAATGAGGGACATTGTGCCTATGAGTGCACTTCCATAATATGAATTCACCAATAAAAATAAAACCTAATGATGAAGCAATAATTGGTTCTAACACAATATAAAGGACAAATAAAACAAAGTAAACTAAAAAGGAATTGGGTTTTAATTTTTGAGAAATGTATCCTTTACTTGTGGGGGTTAGGATTCTTTTTTGAAGTGTCTTTATTGCAACTTTTCTTATCTCTCTTTTCTTTTATTTCTTTTATGATCTCTATTCTTGCTTAGGATTCTACACACATTTGGGACCCTTCCATAATAACTTCTGAAGTCATTTTTAACATGTGACACTCCAAAATGGGACAAATTATGTACTAAAATAGTGTGATTACACTAATTTATTTTTAATCTTACATAATTTTAACATAAAAAATTGATATATATTCTTTTTCATATATTATTTTGTATTCTCTTTTATTAATTATATATTATTTATCCATTTTACATATTATACTCATATCTTTTTTTGTACATTTCATCTAATAAAATATATCTAACTATTTAACAATTTCAGAAAAAATAATAACTAATTATTTTTTTTACTAAATATAAGAAAAGTATAATTAGTTTCGATGAGACCATAACTAATAGAGAATTATCTAAAAGTACAAAATTGGTGTTAGCATATTTTTGTGTATCCATATTGAGAGATAGATAATCGCTTCTGAAAAAAAGGTACCATGGTTCAAGATTTATTTTATAATTAGGACTCTTAATGAAAATAAGAATGATAGAGAGTGGTGTTGTTGTAGCTAACTATATGTAATCGTATTGAAAAGTACTTATAATTAGTCTCCTATTTTATAGCTCATAAACTCTTTTATATTAAAAGGATGTAATTGTGATAGAAATAATTTTTAAATATCTGAGGAGAGATGAATAATGAGTTTAATAAACTTTGTCACTTAAATGCTATAAATAATAAACTATATGGTACTCAAGTGTCATAAAAAAAAAGGAAGTCATAGCTGCTTTGGCCTTATCAATCATATGATATACTTTTGTTTTGCATAATTATGTCGGCAAATTATTTGTACATCAAAGATTTGATTCGTGAATCTTTAATTTGACAGATTTTTGTTTGAGCATTTTGGCCTTCATCCCTCTGTTTTAAACAATTCTCTATATTTTAATTCCTCTACTACTTCTCTATTTTGCTAAAAGTTTTAATAACCCATTCAAAACAAGTTCCAATAATACTCTCAGAGTATATTATTAATAGAAAAGTAAGGTTAAAATATTTATATTGCTTATTGTGGTTACATTAATTATGATAAAACATTTTATTGTTTAATGTAATTTAATTGACTTATAAGCTAATGTTGAATTTATTTTTTAATAGTATAAAGTTTACAATTTATTTTCAAAATAAGGGATGAGTTAATAATTGATGTCACCATTTTGCAAAGAGATAGCTTTTTCGTGCATTGTAAAGTAGGGAGGGACTCAAATGTGTGGAATGTTCTATTTGTGTATTTAAACTATGATGCAAAAATTAGGGAGACTTAATTTGAATAACTAAACATCGACATATCAGGTTGTGATGGTAGTTTATTGGTAACAGATGATTTCAACTCAATCCTACATGATTTAGAGAAGGCAGGGGGAGGAAAATATGAAAGTAGTAGAATGAGAATCTTTCAGAGCTTTATAGACGGGGCTGGTCTAATCGATCTGGGGTTCACTGAGGGTCCTAGCTTCACATGGAATAATTGAAGATCCGGTAGTGACAACATAAGGCTGCGACTAGATAGATATTTAACAACCTCATATTTGTTGTAAAGATTCCAGAAATCAAAGTGTCTTACCCTACAGCATTCGAGTTTGACCATAACCCTCTTCTAATCACCATAGAACCAAAGGCACAACATTACAAAAAGCAATTCATTTTTTATGCAAGTTGGGCAATGAGGAACGAAGCTATAGAAGCATTTAAAAAAGCTTGGGCTGTAACGCCCGCCTTTTTAGCATACGTATTTATGACTTATGTATTGCATATTATGCATAGTACATAAATAGATCTCATTGAAGTTAGAAATGTGCATGAGTATAGAGAGGGACCAAATTGAAAGAAAAATTTGGAGTGAATTGTCACAATAGAAAGTTAGGAGTTATTGTATATTTATCCCATCTCATTAAGGAGTTAGGAGGTAATTATGGAGATATTTAGTTATATATATATATTATTGATGATAATTATACATTAAAGAGGGAAGACTTTAGGGAGGCAATTTGCTTGGCTAATTATGTGCACAATTGGAAGGTTTTGATTGGTTAGTAGGTTATGTGTATATATATGTGTGTTAGTATGTTTTGTGTAAAGATTTTTTAAGAAGAAGAAGAGTATTTTTCTTGAGAGATTTTGGAGAGTATTGATCCTATTTAAGCTAGAAATTAGGAGGCATTAAAAGTTCTTATTTCATTGAAGCTTTAATTAGTAAGCTTTTATTGTATTTTTAATTGATTCAAGTTGAATTTGGTTGTTGGTTAAATTCGGGTCCTGTTCTTCTATTTTTTCAGTCTCATTATTTTGGTTATAAATTGAGCTGTATAGCTCTGATTTAAGCATGGTTGGACTCCCTAAAAACTTCAGCGAGTCCTCTAAAATGTTTATATTTTTTGAGTAAACTGAATCTGCTGTTAGGAGGGTCTAATAAGGCTAGACATTTTATTGCTCATGCTAATACCCTGTTCTACCCGAATGGATTCAAAAATCCATAATTAATTTTATACATGTGTTAATTATATTATTTCAGTTAGGAATGAAAGTAGACTCATATAGGTAGAGTCTGTATAAATTTAGTAATTATTAGATGTGTCTATAATTTTTAAGAGCATCATGAACTTCACATATCAAACATGATAGTAGTAGTATATAGGTTGGTTTGCAAATTTTCTAGTGTGTTGGTTATATAGTGATATCTGGAGTTTTAGAACTCCAAATTGAGAAATATTTAATGCTTTAGAAGTTTTTAAGGAGCCTTCTATAACTTTTGTGTTTTAAGTTTGAGCTGAAATTTCTGTTAAGCTTGTCTAATGGGGCTAGACATTTTTCTGCTCACAATGAGTGCCCTGTTTTGCCCGACTTGCATAAAAAATTCATAATTAATTCTATAATTATCCAAATTGAGTTTAGTAAATGCATAACCCTAGCGTTAATAGAAATTTGGGGGTTATTGGAATTGTGTGTGCCTCTTTAGGTCATATTGACTTTTTGGGCATTTAGTGACATTTTGTAAGTTTAGGGTGAATTGCTATGTTTGTTTGTTGAGTTTGATGTATGAATGTGTATAGGAGTTGGGAGAGAAAGAGGAGACCCTACTCAATAGGAGGAGCTTTTCTTCTAGAAGGAGTTGAAAGCTTGGAGGTAAGTGCTTATTAATATAATGCTTGTATATCTAAATATTGATTCTCTTGTATATATAATGGTTGTATAATTATGTGAATTTTAATTTAGGTTATGAATTTAATGTGGTTAATTTATGGATTTGAGAATGATGAGATAGAATGAGTTTCCACTCTTTTATGTAATGGTCATGTGTGGATTATGAAATATGGTGAATATCATATTTATGTATGATGAATAATGTGAATGTGAGAATGAATCAATGCTTATGGATGGAATGTTAATATGATGACTTATTATGATACAATTGTGTTGAGTTATATTGTATATGATGTGTGTGTTTCACAAGAAAGTGAAACAAGTGAGGAAATGATAATGTGTGAGAAAGTGTGTTGGGTGAAGACTGAGCCGGGCGAATAGTCTTCACTGATTGTGAAATGGGAAAGCTGAGCCGGGCGGATAGCTACCCATGATTAAATTAAGAGAAGTGAAACTGAGCCGGGCAGATAGTTTCACTATATGGCCATTTGAAATTTGAATATGATTGTGAGAAATATGCCAAATGTGGTTTTGTGTGAGGTGATAGTATGAAAAATGGTTTTTACTGGGTATTGAGTAATGAGATGGAAAGGTGAATGTACACATTCTTATAATTATGTAAATTGGTTAGGGATACTGTATATTTTGTTAAAAGTGAGTTATGCGTGAGGAAATGTATGTTATTAATTTCAACCAGATAAATTATATGTATGCATATGGATTCATGCATTTGTATTTGCTTATAAATGTTAAATTTGTGAATTCAATATGAATTATGAATGTGATGGCTATAGTTGGGTGATGGTATTTATACACACCCATATGAATTTATGATGAATTGTTAATTACAATTGATGATGTGTATTGTGAATGGTTGTAGATATTTGGAAGATTGTGAGAATGGAATTTTTAAGTTAAGGGCACGGGTCAAGACACAAGTGTGTCTTAGGCCGTGTGATGAGACAAGGGCATGTCATTGATCGTGTAGGTTAATTGAATTAAGACACGACATGTCTTAGTGGAGACATAGGCGTGTTTAAGGTGGCATTTTTTTCCAGAGAGATACACGGGAGATGACACGGGTGTGTCCCTGGCCGTGTCTATATATAAAATTTTGGACATAAAGGTACATAGGTCGAAACACAGCCGTATTTCAGACAGTGTCTCGATTGTAAATTTTGTCCAACAGACTACATGGGGAGAAACACACCCGTCTAGCCTATTTTCAGTGTTTTTAATTGGATTAATTAGTTTTTGAGAAGTTTTAATTACAATATTACATTAATAATTACTTATTGAGTCGCAAGCTCATTCCTTTTCAAAATATGTTTTTCAGAATGTAGATAGATAAAGCTTGAGGTGTACGGTGTTTATGAGCTTAGGTGGGTCAGAAGCAAGCTTGGTGTCGAAAATCTCATCCTTATTTATTTTTTGGCATTTTGGTTTATATAAAGACATCATGTATACTTAGTTATAAAAGTAAAATAATTATGTATAAGATTTTATTATATACATGAGAAACTTTCTTATGCCACGTGGTTGTGCATTATTATTGATACATGTATATTTGTGGTTGAGGGTGTTACATGGGCTATACCAGTTTCTGACACATCACTTTTCTAACTCCATGAAAGATTGAAATGATGTCATTATGGGCTGCAAGTATGGAATAGGGTGAAGAAAAATAACTCTAGAGCAAATATCAACACTCTCACAGGAAAACTCCATAGTCTTTTAAACTCTAACAGCAAATGGGATGGGAAAGAAGTTAAAAAAAATTGAAGGGCTGTTAGTAAAAGAGGTTATGGATGAGGAAGCCTACTGGGCTTAAAAAGTGAGACAGGATTGGCTGAAGCTAAGAGACTAGAATACAACCTTTTTTCATGTGAAAGTCATATAAATAATAAGGAAAACCAGATGAAATGGATACGTGATGAATTTAGGTATTGGCAGACTTCAGATGGGGAGATTATCCAAATAGTAATCAGCTATTTCAAAAAATTTTATTCATCAGAGAACCTAGGTAGCTTCCATGACTAACGGTATCGAAAGAAGAGTGACTTCAGAAATGAACAGAATCCTTTTAAAAGATGTCACTGAAGTAGAGATTAAGTAAGCAGCCTTTACCATCAAACCGGTTAAGGTCCCAGGTTAGGATGGTATGATGAGGTGCTCCTTTCAATGGTTTTGGAATATCATTGGCTATGATGTAACCTGTGTAATTAAAGAATTCTTCACATCAGGAAAAATGCTTCGCAATCTCAACCACACGGCTATCTCTTTAATTCCTAAAGTTAGAAATCCTTAGAGTATGAAAGATTGGAGACATTTTAGCCTTTGTATAGTGTTCTACAAAATTGTGTCAAAGATTCTAACTTCTAGGCTGTAAAAAATCATATCTCAAATTGTAAGTGAGAACCAAACTGCATTTTTTCAGAATCATCTCATTTCGGATAATATCATTCTTAGATACAAGCTGATGCATAGTCTCAAGATAAGACCGAGTAAGAGCAGGATGGATATGGCATTTTAACTTGACACGAGCAAAGCATATGAAAGGGTATAATGGTGTTTTATAGAACATATCATGAAAGTCATGGGGTTTTGTCCTAAGTAGATCAAATGGATCATCAGCTGTATTTCTACTGTATCCTATTCAGTTAATTTCAATAGTTCTTCTAAAGGTTACATCACCAGAGGACTCTGTTAAAGTGATTCAATCTCACCCTATATTTTTATCTTGTGTGCCGAGGGGTTCTCACACATGATTAAAGGAGTGGAGGGTGACAGAAATTGGAGGGGTGTCAAAATAGCGAGAGATTCACCAGCCATTACATATTTGCTTTTTGCAGATGACTCACTATTATTTTTCCAAGCTTCTATGTTTGCAGTACCATAGATCCAATGGATTCTGGATAAATATAGGAGAGTTAGTGGCCAAGAAGTGAATATGGATAAGTCATCATTATTTTTCAGTAAAAATATACTGGCATAAATTCAGTCTAACATTATTTCCTTCTTAGGAATTAGGCATATTGGAGGGTAAGATAAACATCTAGGGCTACTGTCAATATTATCTAAATCTAAGTGTCAGGCTTTTAAGGAGTTAAAGACCAAAATTTAGAAGAAGTGTGCTAGTTGGAAGGAAAAGATGTTTTTTTATAGTGGGAAAGTGACCCTGATAAAAGCCATCGCAAATGCTATTTCAATATACATTATGGCATGTTTCAAATTTTCTCAAAAACTATGTAAGGAGATAGACAGTATTGTAGCTAGCTTTTGGTGGGGAGACAATTAACAAAAAAGACAGCCAAGATAGGTGTCATGGTAGAAGCTCTGTACTAGCAAAGCAAAAGGTGGGTTGGGGTTCAAAAAGATAGAATGCTTCAACTTAGCATTGCTAGTGAACCAGGGATGGAGGATTATCAATCATCCAAATTCCCTTTTAGCTTAGGTTCTTAAAGAGAGATACTTCCTAAACTCCTCTTTTATGAAGGTTAAGAGGAAAAGCACTCAACCTTGGGCTTGGTCAAGCATTCAAAAAGAAAGAAAAGTTCTGGAGAGAGGCCTCCAATGGCAAGTTAGGGATGGAAGCCATATATGAATTTTTGATCATGGGTGGCTCCCTATAATTTTTCCCTTCAAACTAGAAAGAACTACAACTGGAGCAGATACACTAGATTGGTCCATCAACTAATAATCAGGTTGAATGGTATCTAAAATGAGGAGCTTATAAGAAGGGCATTTACTAAAGCTGATGCAAAGATAATATTTTCCATTCCTATAAGCAATACAGGGGTTAGGGACAGACAAATTTGGCACTTCACAAAAATGGCCACTATACGGTGAGATTTGATTATCATATTGCTTGCTCTCTACTCAAAACAAATTTGGACAGAACGAATTTAGCAAGAGCTATGAATTGGAAAAGCTTTTGGAAGATCCCACTACCTAGCAAAGTTAGAGTTTTCTTATGAAGGTTTATTATTCAAGGTCTCCTAATAGGAGAGGTGGTAGCCAACCGATTCCCAAATATGGAAGTCAAGTGTCGATATTGCAGAATGGATGAAACCATGAGACATGCCTTTTTCACATGCTCCCATGTCAAGAGGGTATGGTTCCTTCTACCCTTCAATCTTCATGCTGATAAAATTATGGGAACAAAAGGTCTTGATCTATGGTATAACTTGGCAATTGGCATTCAATAATTCCTTGATGTTATGGAATATAATTAAAAGGTAGCATTCGTATTATGGAGTAAATGGAAAGCTCAAAATGATTTTCCATTTTAGAATACTGCAAAGAAAGAATGAGATGTACTCAAAGAGGGACTCTAATTTTGGTAGGACTTTGAATCTTGTAGTAGGCCTGAAGTGTACTCACCAGAAGCTCAGATGCAAAGCATGGAGGAATAATGGGAAATTCTATTGGAACCACTATCTTTGGGTTTTATAAAAGTAAATTATGATGTCGCTGTGTCTATTCCAAAGAAAACTGGAGGATTAGGGATTATAATCCGAGATGATACTAGAAAAGTGCTCAATTAGGTTTCAAAATAAGTCCCTTATATATCAGATCCTCTTGTATTGGAAGCTCTAGCGATGAAGGAAATAATTATTTTGGCTCAGCAACCGGACTATCGAAATATCTTTTTTGAAGGAGACTGTAAAAGTATTATAGATTCTCTAGAGATGGACAATATTCCTACAAGTGCTGTTGGCATAATGCTATTAAATATTAAAGATTTAGTAGCCCCGTACCTTAATTTTTACTTTTGTTTTGCTAATAGATGTAGGAACTGGGCGGCCGTGGTTGGTTAAACTTGCCCTTAACTAATAGCTATTCTATTTGTAATAGTGGCTGCCACCAATCTTTAGTAATCTGGGACTCTATGATGCATGTACTCAGTGTACTAATTCTCTCAGTTATATTTATATGACTTGCCTTTCAAAAAAAAAATACACCCATTTTTTAGCTTCACAATGACTACAAAAAAAACTGCCGTATATAGATAGATGCCAAATTTAGTTTATAGTTTTACTAAGTCTATTTACTTATCATTGGCTATAAAAAAGAAGAGAAAATTAATTTAAAAAAAATATAAGCTATATTATTTCTTGAATCAAACTTGTACGTATATGTGTTTGTGTGTGCATATGATTACTTGACTAAATTGAGAATGAATTCTAAATTGTATTTATAAAGTTTTGACTAAAATTAGAAAGAGTTCTTCAAAATCAAAATAGTTTTTATCTCATATTCAGAGAATACAACTAAACTACAAAAACAAAAAGGACATAGAGTGTATTAAACAAAATAGACAACAAAGGAACCTTATTTTGTTTTTTTGAAAATCGAAATAAAATCAACATTTAAAGGAATCTCATTAATTTCTTTCCATCAATCACATGCAAAATTTTTTTCCCTAAAATAATGAGACATTGCTTGAAAAACTTATAAATGGCCATTTAAGATATTTTCCTAAACTAGGAAAATTAGGACACAATAATTTAGTTTTAATAGCTACCTAACTACCTGTGGTCCTGTTATTTAATTAAGACATAATATGTATACAACTTACCAAATTAGCAAGGTCATTCAACGAATTGATGCGCCTCTCCACCCAATATGTATGTATGTATATATATATATATATATATAAAAGTTTATAGCGAAGATTGTGATTTCAAAAAAAATCGAGGGGCTCCTCATTACTTAAGGTAGTTCCGCCCCTCCTCCCAAATTTTAAAATAACTCCTCATTGCCAAAATTTTAATTTTGGTATCTATATAAATAATAAATGGGGTATAAATGGGTAAATGGGATATAAATGGTAATTAAGGGTTAAACGCATTTAAACCCAACCCACCCATTTTGCCACCACTAATTTATTAGTATTATTTTTTGTCGGAAATAAATACCAAGAAAGTAGGAAATGAAGCAAGTGAAAGCTCACATAAACCTGAATCCACAATCTTCTATCTCCAAAACTAAATTGAATGAAGATACTCATGTGTTTCATCTTTCAAAACTAAAAGAAGCAACACATGGAAAAGTATAATGAAATTGGAAGATGGAGCTTTGGTTTTGTTTATAAAGCAGTTTTGTCTCATGGTAGACAAGTTGCAGTTAAACAGGCAATGCGACAACTTTAATTAATACAAACATCAAAGAATTTGAAACAAAAGTAGAAATTTATGTAGTATAAGACATCATTGCAATATTGCAAATTTATTGGATTAGTCTGTTGAAATGGGAGAAATATTGATGATTTATGAGTTAATGCCTCAAGACACTTTACATAACCATCTTCATGGGGAGCTCTCCCCTCTTGATTGTAACTTTAAGTTAAAGATTTGTTTGCAAGCGATAAGAGGACTTGAATATCTTTACAAGGAAGTTGAGCCACCCATGGTTCATAGAAATGTAAAGACTTTAAACATTTTGTTGGATTTCGAGCGGGTAGCAAAAATTGTAGATTTTGGATTCTCAAGTAGTTATAATGATTTGAATGGAGACATGGCAAGTGATGTCAATAGTTTAGGTATTGTTTTACCAGAAGTATTAATTGGAAGAGAAGCTTATGATAGAAACTATGCTATTGGAATTACTGAGTGGGCATCACCACTTGTAAAATTAGGAAGAGCAGCATTAATTATAGATCAAAGTGAATGTACAAGATGTGTAACACCACTTTTAAAATTTACACATATAGCAAAGCTTGCTATTAAAAAAATCCAAGCAAACATCCCAGTATATCCAATTCGGCTAATAAGTTAGATAAGATTGTGAAGTATGGGTTGAGATTATAGTTACATTTGACATCATGTTGCTAATGCATGGGATTAGAAAAGATTTTTATTATTGCTATTGTTTTATTATTTTAGTATGTAATTTAGTTGGATTTTTTCTTTTGTAACTTTTTGTCATGAGATATATCCAAAAATAATGACTTCTTCCGTAAAGGACTTCATATAGACTCTCATATTTGCTTGATTTTTTTATAAACTATCTAGTGATGGCAAAATGGGTAGATTGGGTGGGTATGAATTGGGTTTAAATGGGTTTAACCCTTAATTACCCATTTTTTATTTATAACCCATTAAATATTTATATGGGTACTCAAACCCATTTAACCTATTTTAATTTGACCTACCCATTTACCCGTTGAAATCCTTTTAACTTTTAAATTTGCAATTTTTTTCTATTTTCTAGTTTTGAAAATTTTTTAAAAAATAATTAACTTTTAATGGGTATGGGTCATTAGTGGGTAATTATTTAATTTATTTTTTTTGAAAACAACATAATTATTAAAATAAAAATATACTTTTTTTTATATTTTTAATGCTAATAATAATTTTATTAAAAAATATAGAATCATACAGCAATTACATACATAAGTAACACAATTTTATATTAATAATTTTTTATACAACAATTACATATATAACACAAAATTCATAATAATTTTTTTTTACAATTTTATATTACAAATTTTAATTTTTTTGAAATAATTCAAATTTTAATTTGTTGAAAATATAAAAAACTGTCTAGTAATTATAGTAGAGATGTATCATTGTTAACTAATCTATTTTCAAAATTAAAAAATAGAAAAAATTTTCAATTCTAAAAGTTAAATGAATTTAAATAGGTAAACGGGTGGGTAAAATTGAAATTGGTTAAATGGTTTTATGTATCCATATAAATAATAAATAGGTAAATGGGTAATTAAGGGTTAAACCCATTTAAACCTAACCCACCCATTTTGCCACTACTAATCCTTCTAAATGTATAACATTTAGTGAAGTGTTGAGAATACATGAGTTGGAATGAATCCAATCTTGCCCTAACAACATTGCATAGTTGTTCTGAACATAAAAAATGAACAACCCCCTTTCACCTTCTCCTTCCTTCCAACTTTGACATCTAGTGTGACGAATTCTTCTGCAGAGCGGTCATGGCCAGTGAAATCGGTAATAAAGATATCAATCTTCTCCAAGTCCTTGGTATCCAAACTAACCTTCCTCAAAGTAGCCAATGATAAGATGTTGACTCTAGCTCAATTGTCAAGTAAGACTCTTTTTATTTCTTTACCATTTACATTGGCCTTAATATAGAGTGGCTGAATATGTTTGGTTATTATTTTATCAGGCTAAGGTGCGATTAGATATGCCCTTTGTTCTTTATTACTTTTTGTCTCATTGAGCTTATTGATGTCGCCATCAAGAGTTGACTTTTGACTAAATTTTGATTGAAAATTATTTGGCAAAGTCACTACATTGATGCTCTCCTTATGACTACTATTGCTTTTCTCAAGAGATCCTTCCTTGATTTTTCCTTCTTTGTCTGACCATTACCATTGAGTTCGACCTTGATATTTAGCCCCATTATGTAGTTAAAAGTTGGAGGAGGGCTTAGCAGAAAGACCAATCTCACTATATATTTTCTTCAACAACTCCTTAATATATCAATCTTCATGCTTAGAAGAATTCCCAGAATGCTGTGGCATTTTTTTAACCTAAATTTGCTTTATCAGCTTAGGTTTAGCCTGAGGCTTAGCTTCATGTGCTCTTCTTGCTTGATGCCTTCATTGTATCCTCCTCTTTTGGGTCTATATCATGTGAGCCTTGCCATCCTCATATGGATACCATAATCTTTGGAACACTTTCAGCTTTTGGTCATGCTTTTACTATTCAGCTATTGCCTTTGGCTTCAAAGTTTTTGTATTTGGCTGAAGTGGTTCCTATTAAGGATGATTCTTTCTTTTTGCTCGGTCTTTGCATGGTCGAGGTTTCTGTTCAACTTTATGGTTGAACCTAGTATAGCATGAGGGATAAGTAACCTCCTCTTCCTTAACTATTTCACCATTTTATTTTTCTGCTTATTTCTTTATCGGGCAGAGAAGAGATCTTAATTTTTAATTTTGGTCTATCTGGCTAAAATGGCTATAATACACCCTTCCCTAACAGCCTTGAGTTCTTTAAATAGACTATATTGATAGGCAGAGAAGGTGCTAGGGTTTTTACGACCATACCTTTACCTTTATTTGGAAAGAGCAACTTCCCTTCATCAATTGCCCTCTATATGACATTCCTAAAAACCATGCAACTATTGGTGGTGTGTTTCTAGGAGGTATACAATTTGGAATACTTATTCTTAGAATGCTCTTTAAGTGGGGAAATAAAATGGCCATCAAATAGATTGATTTGTTTATCATTCAATAGATAATAAAAAATTTTATTGGCCTTAGTTAAATCGAAAGAGTATTCCTTAAAAATTTTATTGCCTTTAGTAGGCTTTTTCTTTTTCTTAGTTGCATTCGACCTCTTCATAGCTTAGGATTATTTGTCTTTGTGCCAAGATACTCATCTATGTTGATATACTCACCATTTGAGTCAGAGGTTGAATCCTCTTCTAAATGAGAAATCTCACACATCGTGTTGTAATAAGTCCCTTTCAAGGAATTACAATGTTGATCCTTCTCTTTAAGCAGGCTTTCATAACTAGAAGCCTGAGTTATGAACTTAAATAGGTCCCGGAAGTGATGACCTTTAAAATGCTACCTCATTGAGAAGTTTAAACTTTTGATGACAATAGGGATATATTTGGCCTTAGTTATAGTCATTTGATATTGAAATTTTAACTTCTTAAACTTGGGGATGAATTCTTCTACCAATTCATCTAGCATCTGATGTGCTTGAGCTAAATCAGCCAAAGTGATGTTTTAAATAGGGCGACAGAACTTGGTATGAAACTTCTCTTTCAATTCCTTTCATGAACTAATAAAATTTGGTGGAAGGTGAGTGTACTATATAAAGGCCAGTTTTCTGAAGGAGTTCCCAAACAACCTTAATCGCCAAAAATCATTAGCTGATGCCTCTATATACTAGATTGAAAATTGAGCTATGTGCTCAATGGTGGACTGGGTACTTTGTATCCCATTGGGAGAGCAAAAACCTTATCAATCCAGCTTGGTTAAGGCTTTGAGTACATTGGCCTCTGCAATGGTTTGAAATTAATGCCTATTTTTCCAATGTGTGCTGTAATACTGTTTAATTGATGTCTAAAGGTCGATACTCATAATGATAAGGTGATGGCATATTTGCATTCACCTCACCAACTACCATCTCAAATTCACTACTAGATTCTAATTCAATCATTTGAAAGGAGCAATGACCTGTTATTGTTGCATTTTTAGGTGCTTGTGATGACACCACAAATTTTACTTGATGGCCTGAGGCATAGCATTTTCAGGCTAGACTATATAAAGGTTTTGATATTTGATGAATGCCATCATGCATGGGAGAAGCACCCCTATGCATGTGATTGATTAAAATGATCAATTTACTATTAATCATATATTTAAACTCACGTAAAAATTTCAAAGTTGCTTAAAATAATTTCTCTGATTGAATAAAGTGAAATATTTGCTAAATTACAAATTGTATTACTATTTTACCACAACTGAGGAACTTACTAATTCTAAAGTTATGTTAATATCTATTTTTAGGTTAAATATTCACGGTCTCTTGAACTTGATATATTTTGTTAATTTGCTACTTCAAATTATAAATTAACTATTTTAATTTAGATATTTAAATAATTTTATTTGTGTTTATAAAATTATTTTTTAAACACTTCAAATAATATTGAAAGTGTTGATCTATTTTATTATTAGAAAATTGAGATTTCTAAATAATAAATTTATAAATTATAAAGGAACAAACTAATAAGAGATGCCAAGGAACCATAGATATATTTAATTTTTTGGTATTGTGATAAATTATTTTTTATTTATAAATAAAAATCTCATTAACTCTCAAAAGAAAAAAAAAGTTACACAATAATGTTTAAGTTATAGGCCCAAATGACCAAAGTTAAGTGAATATATATTTGGGAAATTACCAAAAATGTCCCTTTTTTAATTCTATTTATTTATAAACCTCAACTTTTCATTTTTTATTTTTATATATGCTTCATGTCCTATTTTATTTTCTTATATGTCTCATTCTTTATTTTGACTTTATTTTAATTTTTTATTTTTATTTATTCCTTATTTTTTAACTGTTCCTCTTTTTTTATTTTCTTATTTTATTTTATTTTCTCTTATTTTTTTCAATGCTCCTTTTTTTCTTTTCATTTTTTTATTTTTATTTTTATTTTCTCTTTATTTTTTTTCTATCTATCTTTTTTCTTTCT
>CATIWO010611369.1:0-15279 GCA_949673435.1 Macaranga tanarius | reverse complement strand
GTTTTGAGCCAAAGATTAATCCAAAGCATTAAGAAAATCCAACAACCTAATCTAGGTCCATTAATTTAATGGATTGGGTTTTGGACCAAGTGTTGGCCCAATGGTAAGCCCAAGTCCATATTATTAATGTAAAGATTTGGTTGTATCACTTGGATTTGGATTAATGGCCCAAGTTGTATGGGCCTAGGCTTAAAAGAGTTTTGGGCCATTGATTTAATTGATTGGGTTTTGGACCAAGTGTTGGCCCAATGGTAAACCCAAGTCCATATAATTGATGTAGATATTTGGTTGTTTATATTCTACAAGTATAAAAGATGTATTGTAGACTTATACATTGGATGTGTTGTCTACTTCTTTTTTGGACAATTGTAGAGCCACTTGTCAAGTGTATATGTATACTAAGTGACAAGTGTCATGATGATGTCATGTCGTGGGACCCCATGATGTCATGGTGATGTCATGGTGATCTCATACATGATGTCATGATGATGTCATAATGATGTGGCAATCTCTACACTTTATTTTGTCCTTAGTGGTTTTTGGATATTCATGCTTGTAAATGTTGGTATGCATGCTTGTAAATGTTGGTGTATGTGTGTATGGCTATGTGTAAATTGCAAATTGGTTCCTTGGGATTGGAATTCTTCATGTGATGAAGAGCTATACAATGAAATTTTTGAAATTTCACCCATGTTGGGCACACGCTTTCGCCGCGCTTTGTTGCATAGCACGATTCCTTTCATATTTCAATTGAAATTGACATTAGGATACACGGGCACTGACACGCCCATCTTTCGAGCTGTGTATATTTGTAAAATCCCCAATTTAAGCGATACACGCCCATGTTCAACATACATACCCATGTATCGTTTGATTGTATATATGAACAGTTAGGGATTTTTAAATTCATTGTTCATGCCTATTGGATTTCTCTCCTCTTTCCTCTCACCCAACCACCGAAATTGGAATTTCGATAACTATTCCAGGGAGACCCAACCATTTTCCCTTGATTTCTTCTCTCCCCTCACCGATTTTAACCTAACCATGTTTGCTACTCCAACCAAAAGAGTTAAAACTGGTGCTAATAGGGATAGGCGATGACCTTTGTGCCCCTTACAAGTGCCTACCACCAACCTGCTGCCACAGATGGCATCCTCTTCACGCAGCGCCGCCGTTCTTCACCCACTTCTCCAATTTTCCAACCAAAAGTTCCAAGTCAAGGTAAATTTACTCAAAACCCTTCCAATTGAGCAAAATAGATACCTCATTCATTCAGATTTAGAGATGATAGGATTGTGGGGGGATATTCATAGTTGTTTGAACCAAGAGGGTTAGAGGGACATGATTGATATTCGTTACCCGAGTTACACTAAATTACTTATTGAATTCCTTGCTTCATTTATTTTGGATAAAAAGGGCATTGATTATGAAAAGCCAGGGGTAGTTCAATTTAAATTAGGGGGCAAGCAATTCTCATTATCTATTTCTGAATTTAGGATTGCCCTAGGTTTATATAGAGAGCCTTTTATTGCAATAGAGTTATATCAAAACTCTTTGTCGCACGGGTCAGGTTCATGTGCTACAACATTTTGGAGATTACATGCACGTCCTGAGTTTCAGATACATATGAGCCTACTAAGACTAAGAGCATGTGTTTTACATCTCCGGTATTGAGAGTATTGCATCAAATTATTGCTCACATGATTTATGGCCATCGTGAGAGCACCGGAGTTGTGATAGTCCGTGACATATTTTATTTATCATGCTTGATGTCTCATACAACTTGCAACCTTAGATATGGATTTGTGACTTATTTTGACACAATGTCAATTAAGTCGAGAGGAGCGCTATGTGGTGGCTGTTATATTACTAGGTTGGCCAAGAACCTAGGGGTATTTACTGACTTTATGGGATTGACTAGGAGTGGTCATATGATTTCTCTAGACATGGATACATTCCAATCGATGCGCCTCGTAGAGAAGAGAGGTGATGTATATGTGCTGATAGATGATACTCCGCCTGGTGAGGGGGAACTAGAGGTAGCTGAGGGTACTGACGATCCTGTTCATGTTGCTCATATTCCACCTACTCCTATTCATCCTACTGACCCGTGGGCTCGTATTGAGGCAGCACAGCAGTGCTAGGAGGTGACACAGAGATGACATGAGATTATACTCCGACACATTCACTCTCAGTTAGACTGGAATTAGTAGTGCATTATGTCCCTGATGATTGAGAGGGGTATGCAACCACCACCTATGTCTTCTGCTCCTGTTGCTTTCTTTTCCACCACATCCGAGTCTGTGGAGCCACAGACTTCTTTTGGCCTGCAGCCTGATGATGCAGATTTCGAGGCTAAGATTGATGAGAAAGATTTAGATGTTACTACTACGGAGGAGGAGGATGAGGCTACAAATGATGATGATGAGGATGCAGATGATTCAGACGATACTGATGACCTTGATGACTGACTGTTGTTTTTGGTCTTTTATTTTTGCTTTTATTATATTATTTTATGTTTTCATTTTGGATTATGTACTTATAGATATTATATCATATTATGTCTTCTTCTTATGTCTTTTGTTATTTTTGTTTTTGTTTCAGTTTTTGTTTGATTTGATTATTCAATTTTCCACTTCACCGGGTCCATTATACGTTTCGAAATCAAGGGAGTACTAGTTCTTTTTCTCCTTTATTTCGTATCTTTTACACATTGGGGACAATTTGTCAATTAACTGTAGGGGGAGTATAATTTGAAATTTTTTTTATTTTTTATTGTTTATTTTGTGTTTAGGATTCGATGCTTAAGTATTTGATTATGCATATGACTTTGATGAACTTCATTCAAATGATTTGGTTTCCTTATATAATTGATATATTCTCAAATTAATATGTGGCTTGTGATTCTTAAACTTAGGTGATAATTTGAAGGTTAAGGGATTTTTGATATTTAATGAACTTAATGCTAATTTCCTTTGGTTATGATTGAGACTCATAGATTAATGTTTAATTTGTAGACCATGTCTTGGGTAATTTGGGCAAGATGGAGCAGAACATGCACTTGCACAATTTATTTGGAAAAAAAAAAATTTTTTGCATGTAATTTTTGTGAGAAGGAGCATAAAATGCACACACTCAATTAATGCATTCAATCTATAATAGGCAAAGGAAAAAATTATATGAGATGGAAAATAAAACGCACTCATGATAAAAGAATAATATGATGAGATTAATGGTTAGCGTTGTTTAGATGTTAATTTGTGAAATTCTTAGTTGCAATTAAGGGGATAGCTCTTCACATGGTAATTTGTTAAATCTTTTAATTTTTAAGTTATCATCTAGGCTTTTGAGTTATAAGGTATATATTAAATGGAGAATGTGTTAAATGTGCAAGTGAAAGTGGTTTTTAAGTTTTGTTCATATTAGTGATAGGATGTTGAGTAATTTTGCTTGAGGACAAGCAAATGCTTATGTATGGGGGAATTAGATTAGTGTATATTTTGTTGTGTTTTAAGTAGGAAATTCATGTTAATTTTGAGTTTAATTGTATTAATTTGAGTTTAGATAGGATATTTATGTTTATTTTATGTTTATAGATAATTAATCATGGTTGGATGCGGATTAGTTAAAGATTTGGAGCATTGGAAGTCGATCTTTGAAGCTATTATGAATACAGGCTAGGACATGACCATGTGCCTGCCCGTGTAGTGTTCTGGACTAAAAGAGCTTAATAGACACAGTTGTGTATCATGCTATGTAGTTTGTTGGAGGATATCAATACTATGAACACGGGTTGGGACACGCCCGTGTTCCAGGCCGTGTAATGCGCTGCCATATTTACATACTTAAGACACGGATCAAGACATGGACGTATAGGTGCCTGGATATTACATAGAAGAAAGACACGGGCGTGTAGGAATTTTACAATGTCATGTATGCAGAAGAGACATGATTAAATTCACTTCTTTAGACCCTAATCTGAGAAGAGTTAAATGGAAACTATAAAAGGAATAAGAGAACACATAAGAGGATACAGAAAAAGGAGGATCTTTAGGGCATTATTGAGGATCAATATTGGAGATTGAAGATTCGAGATATCAAGAGATTGAATTTCTTTTCTTTCTTCTTAATTCTTGTAATTGGCGATAGATTTCTTATACTTATTTTTAGAATTTAGTTTCATTATGTTAGGCTAGATTTTTATTCATTAGGGGATTAAGGATCTGAACATGAATTAGTTAATTTTCTTTTCCAATAAATTCTTTATTCATGGAAAATTATGTTTATTGAGTTTGATGCTTGTTTGTGTTTGGCCAGCATTGACATGATTTTAATTGAGATTATGCATTGAGAGATGATAGTTTTGATGGAACTATAAACATAAATGAAATTGGTTCAGTACTAGAGATAGATTGAATTGATTTAATTCCTTAAGAGTTGAGATTAAACTTTGTGATTTAATTAGTTAAAGTTTGTAATTGTAATGAAAATTGGGTTATATGATCTTGATTAAAGATTACATAGTAGGTTAATTAGCCTTAAGAAAGGTAATTACAATATTAGATAACTCAGGATTTACATGAATAATTGAATTAAGGGAAGAGAATTGGCTAATGATTGTGAGGTTAATTAATTTCCTAATGGTTGTTTAAGATTTGGTTAATTGATTTCAAAATTAGGGTTTATATTTTCATTTTAGTTTTAGTTAGTTATAATTGAATTGATCATCATATTTAGAAGCTTTAAACAATTAGAGATAGATTAATAGGTGGATAGATTGAAATCTCTATGGAAATGATATCTTTATTACTACTTGTCGATTCTGTATACTTGCAGAGTTTTTACCAAACAATGAGTACGGTGTGTTTCAAAAACAATTTTATATATATATAACCACTCACCTAGGCTTATTGAAGCAAAAGACTACCTATCTGGCTCTAACCTAGGCTGGGACTTAATTTTCTCCTAACATCCAGAAGCAAAACATAAACATAAAAGCTTACATCTTAATTCTACTCAACTTAACCAATCTACGGCTAACATATATGGTCTACAACTCAAAAATGGTCTGAAACATCTTCCATTAGGGTTTTGGGGCTCGGAAGGGCCACTGAGGTGCCTCCTCAGTACTATTGTGCCACCTTAGTCCTTAGTGCTGAGGCATTGCTGGATCGATCCAAAATCACATAGAAATGCTGAAATAGTTCTATTTTGAGCTAAAAATACCAAATATCAATCCCAAACATCATTCTAAAAATCACAGGGGTTTTTTTAGCTTAAATGAAGCTTTTAACTTCAAAAACTATCAAAATATCAAATTCTATCCAAATTCAAAAACTTTAAACAAAATAATTTTACTTACCAAAAACACTTGAAACCAAAAGCTTAAATTTCCTACAAGAAACTTGAAATGATGTTTGAAGTTGCTAATAAACATTTAAGGAAACAAAAAAGGAAAAAATGAAAAATGAAGAAAAAGAAAGAGTAACGAAGAAGAAGAAGAAGATGTAGGAAGAAGTTGATGTAAATTTTGAAAAGTCCTCTTTTATTTTTCAAATAGCCATTTAAACCCCTATCATATTCCTCAGGCACAAGCAACCCTAAAATCCTATTTATATTGCTATTTAATCCATAACCATATCGATAAACCAGTTAATCTCTAAGGCATGATATTACAATTTTCCCCCTCTCAAGAGATTTTATCCCTGAAATTTACATACCTATGAGGAAAACAAATGGGGATATTGAATCTGCATATCTTCTTCTCTCTCCTATGTTGCTTCCTCCTTAGAATGATTACTCCATAAAACCTTAACCATTGGAATCACTTTATTCCTTAAAATTCTCTAGCTAAGATTTCTATGGGCTCTTCTTCATAAGTCAAATCTTCCCTTAATTATATCGGCTACTGTTGCAATATGTGGGAGGGATCACTCCTATATCTTCTTAACATGGAAACATGAAATACATCATGCACTTAAAATAACTCTGGAGGTAAAGCTAACCGATACGATACTAGTCCAATTCTTTCAATCACTTTATATGGCCCAACAAAATGAGGACTCAATTTACCACACTACCTAAATCAGACTATACCTTTCCAGAGAGATATCTTCAGGAATACCTTATAACCTACATTAAATTTAATGTCCTTTCTTTTCAGACCAACATAACTCTTCTGTGTGTCTTGAACTGCCTTTAATCTACTGCAGATTAATTCAATCTTGCATGTGGTCAACTGCATAATTTTTGGTCCCATAAGTTTTCTTCCTCATGCTTCATTCCAATATACTAGAGTTCTGCATTTCCTTCCATATAATGCTTCATAAGGTGCCATGCCAAGGCATGCATGGTGACTGTTGTTGTATGAAACTTCCATTAACGGTAAGTGCTTATCCCAGCTTCCTTTGAATTCCATCACACATGCCCTTAACATTTCCTTTAAAGTTTGGATAGTCCTTTCCGATTGACCATTAGTTTGAGAGTGAAAAGAAGTACTAAACTTCAATTTTATACTTGTAACTTGATGTAAACTGGGCCAAAATCTAGATGCAAATCTGGGATCTCTATTCGATACAATAGAGATTGGTGCACCATGAAGTCTCATAATCTTATTCATATAAACTTGTGTTAACTTATCCAAGGAATAATCCACTTTGACAGGTAAAAAGTGAGCTGATTTAGTGAGTCCATCCACTATAACCTATATTGCATCATGTCCTTGTAGCGTATGAGGTAATCCTATTACAAAATCCATGGTAATATGCTCTCATTTCCACTCCGGAATAGGAAGTGGTTGTAAAAGACCGATGAATGTTGATGTTTAACTTTCACTTGTTGACAAAATAAATATCTTGCCATATAGTTTGCTATATCTCTTTTCTTGCTCTGCCACTAATAGTTTTTCTTAAGTGTACGTAGAATAATGTGCCTGCTCTATAATATCTTACTTCAAATCTTCTACATTTGGAACACAAAGTCTTTCTCCAAACATTAAACTTTCATTTTATTTAAGAGAAAAATCAGTTCATGACCCACTTTTTAACTCTTTCTACCGGGATGGGTTTAACCTTGAAAGTTGCCAACAATGTTCCTTCACTATCCAATTTCATATCCACATTCATAGCTTAAAGTTCCATAAAAAAAGAGAATTACACTAACTTCATATGAGTTAAGTTTCCATAGGATTTCTGACTAAGAGCATCTACCACAATATTTGCATTACCAGGATTGTACTCTATTATACAATTATAGTCCTTTAATAACTCAATCCATTATCTTTGCCTCAAATTCAACTCTTGTTTACTAAGGAGGTATTTAAGAAATCTGTGATATGTAAATATTCGACACGTCTCTCCATATAGATAATGCCTCCAAGTATTAAGAGCAAACATTACAACTGCTAATTCCAAATCATGAGTAGGATAGTTTAACTTATACGGTCTCAATTGTCTAGAAGCATATGCTATGACCTTTCAATGTTGCATGAGAACACAAAATAATCCTTTCTTTGAAGTATCACTACATACTACAAATTCACCATCACTAGTGGGAAGAGCTAATACAGGTGCATAAGTTAAACACATATTAAGTTTCTCAAAACTCCTTTGACATTCTTCTATCCATACAAACTTCACATTTTTCCTTAACAATTTTGTTAATGGAGCTGCTATGATTGAGAAATCTTAAACAAATCGGTTGTTAGTATAGATGTGCCCTAAGGCCATTTTGTATATAAACATTGTATATTAATCCCTTTGGCAATAAAATATTCTTTTAGATAAAGTGTTTGTTTATTTGAATATTTACCTTTAGTATTACGTTAAATGAGTTTATCATCAAGAGTTGATAATATAAGTGACAAACTCATTTAGTACATATATTATAAATGTTTATAGTTGGTGGATTAATATAAAGGTAGTATTAATCTCTAGACTATCACCTCTATCTATTTTCCTTGATCGGTATGTGATACTAATAGTGGGAGTTAGTGAGTTTTATGCTACTTGATATAAGTTATCATAATAGATATGTGGATACTCATATGATGAGTGGATCGAATAGTGACACAAGATTTATGATTGCCTGGGAATTCACTTTAGTCAACAATCATAATCTTGGACATAATTATACATATGGTCCTTTGACCTGAGGCGACACAGTCATCCATATATGGTTGGTTAGAGTTTGCTACCGCTTACATACCTATGCTAGCTATGTATGGGTATATGGCGTGTGGTGGCTCTAGTTGGTTATACATAGCGATGAGTGATCGGTCAAGATGAAATTTATTACCAGGAGTTAACCGAGATAAGATTCCATACTATATAAGTTATTCTTGATGAATAAGTACCTGGCTAGGTGAAACCCGACTTACCCAAAAAGAGTTTCGGTGCTAGAAAAGAGTTTTTAGTAGTAGTTATGTTTTATTAAGAATTGAACTTAAGATGAGGTCATATGATAGAGGCAATTAGAGTTTGACTAAACCTTAACTCTAGCCAATATCGGGATCTTGTAATGAAAGGACATTTAGTGCACAGTAATTATATTCTTTGGTTCTTGTGAATCTACATATAGCATTCATTTCTAATTGGGTAGTCATGATATCTATGTTGGGGGTCACTCACGACTTATGGGAACTGAATGTAATACATTGGGATTTTCACATTCAGTATAGAAAGGTGTTTCTATGATATTAAGTGTTAATATCATTTCCCATTGCCATTTAGACTTGAACCTAGTAAGTCACACACATAAGGGATGCACTTGTGATGATTAAAATTAATTTGATTATTAATTAATGAGTTTAATTAAATTAATTGAATTTGATTTGTGCATATGTGGGGATCTAGCATATCATGAAATTCGAATTCAAATATTGGAACTTTATTGCATTTATTGCAAATATTAATTTAGGCTTAATTTAATATGAGATATTAAGTTAAAGATTAAATTAATATTAGCCTTCCAAATATATACATACATATATATATATATATGTACATAGGCCATGTAATGGACCATGTGAATTATGGATGATGGACTTGGTCTATGTGATGGACCATGCGCCCTGGACTTTGTTTAAAGAGTTTGAACTAGTCCACGTACTAATTATATGGATTGGGTATTGATTAAAGAGTTTAATCTAGCCCATTAATTGTTTGAATTGGATTGGGTCATCTCTAAGCGTAGAGAAGCCCAAGCCTAAACCCATTAAGTGTTAATGGAATTGGAATAGGGATGGAGTAACTATCCAACCAAGCTAACCAATTCAAAGATGGGTGGCTTCTCTTATTGAAAGTTGTAGAATTCCAAGTCTTCCATTGACTTGGAATGATGACTTTGAATAAGGACTAGAAATAGTTGCTAGACTTGGAAATTAAGATACTAATGGATTATGTAATTAATAAGAAATGTGTAAGACATAAAAAGCTTGCTAGTTGAAAATTTCACCCAAGGAAATTGTGAGAGAGAGTTTGGTTACTCTAAATAAACCAAAGGAAAAGAAAGAGTGTCTTCCTTTTTCTTTAATCCAATATTGAGTGAACCTAAACATATCACAAGAGTTGTGATCTCTCTAAACCATAATCCTTGGAGGCAAAAACTAAGTTCCATACCTTAAAGATCATACAAGCTTTCACAAGCTTTTAAGTCTTTCAAGAGAGGCTTGTATGGAGAGCTAGTTACATCATAAAGATCATCACTTAAAGTAAACTGTGTGTCACAAGCTAGAGGCTTCACACGTGGAAAGCTCGGAGCTAGTAGACTCAACAACCAAAGCTTGTCAAGCATTCTACACATTAAGGAGTATTGTAAGTGTTACTTAGCTCTTAGTATGAAGGACTTATAATTTGATTACATGACTACTTTGCTTGTTGATAAAATATTGTCCATGATGCATGTGTAGTTGTGTAAAGTGCATATGATTTGGTTCTTGGGGCATTGAATGGATTCAAACTTGGTGCAAGTCTTGCATGCTTCCAAAAATTTTAAAATTTCACATATTTGGTTGCTTTGAACTCCCATTCCATTCAAGTAGTATCAAATCCATGATTTACATGCTAAAAGATTCATAATTACAAGAGTTATAATTGTATGTGTTCAAATTTGCAAGTGTTGTGAATATGGAACATGTGAGTGATTGCGAGAGTTGTGATCATTTTGTTCTTTTGTGCGTTGTTTTGTATGCTAAAATATGATTTACAAATGTTATAATTAAGTATATGCATAGTTGCAAGTGTTGTGGCCTTTGTTGCAAGTGTTGCGGCTTGAAATATTGCATTTTTTTAGTGTACAGCAGTGGGCACACAACCTAGCACATGGCCATGTCTCTAGCCGTGTGCTAGTCTGTCCAAAGTGTTAGTGTAGATGTGCCCTATGGCCATTCATGTATATAGACATTTTACATTTATCCCTGTGGCAATAAAATATTCATTTAAATTAAGTGTTAAGTTTATTTGAATATTTACTCTTAGTATTATATTAAATAAGTTTATTATTAAGAGTTGATAATATGAGTGACAAACTTATTTAGTACATATACTATTAAATGTTCATAGTCGTTGGATTAATATAAGGTTAGTATTAATCCCTAGACTATCACCTCTGTCTATTTTCCTTGATCGGTATGTAATATCGATAGTGGGAGGTAGTGAGTCTCATGCTACTTGATATAAGATATCAGAATAGACACGTGGATACTCATATGATGGGTGGATCGAACTGTGGCGTAAGATTTGTGATTGCATGGATATTCACTTAAGTCAACAATCACAATCATGGACACAATGGTGCACATGGTCCTTCGACCTGAGGCAACACGGTCATCCACGTATGGTTGGTTAGAGTTTGTTACCGCTTACATACCTGTGCTAGCCACGTATGTGTATATGGCGTGTGGTGGCTCTAATTGGCCATATGTAGGGATGACTGATCGGCCAAGATGGAATTCATTACCTGGAGTGAACCGGGATAAGATCCTATGCTATCTAAGTTATTCTTGATGAATAAGTACCTGGCCAGGTCAAACTCGACTTACCCGAAAAGAGTTTTTAGTAGAAGTTATGTTTTATCGAGAATTGAACTTAAGATAAGGTTATATGATTAAGACAATTAGATTTTGACTAACCCGTGACTCTAGCCAATATTAGGATCTTATAATGAAGGCACATTTAGTGCACGATAATTATGTTCAGTGGTTCTTGTGGATCTATATAAAACATTCATTTCTAATTGGGTAGTCGTGACATCTATATTAGGGGTCACTCACGACTTATAGGAACTGAATGTGATTAATTGGGATTTTCACATTTAGTATGGAAAGGTGTTTCCATGATATTAAGTGTTAATATTATTTTTGATTGCTATTTAGACTTCATCCTAGTAAGTCACACACATAAAGGTCGTGCTTGGGAAGACTAATATTAATTTGATTATTAATTAAAAAGTTTAATTAATTAATTAAATTAATTGAATTGGATTTGCGCGTATGCGGGGATCTAACATATCCCGAAATCTAAATTCTAAGATTGGGACTTAATAGCAATTGAATAAATATTAATTTGGACTTGATTTGATATATAATATTAAGTTCAAGGACTAAATTAATATATGCCTTATAATGGATTTCAATATGGGCCCATGAGATGGACATAGTATAATTATGGACTTGTGCATGGGCTCCATTTAAAAGAGTTTTAATGAGCCCATTTATTGGATAGGTAAGGGTGGGCCTTCTCTAAGTGTGTAGAGAAGCCTATGAGCCCATAGCCTTAGCCCACATCCATTAAAAGTTAATGGATATCAAGGCTAAGGTTATCCAAGTTTCCAAACAGCTCCCACTCACCATAAAGCCAAGCTATGCATGTAGTTTGAGTGTGAGACACTCAAGCTATAGCATTGCATGTGACTTGAGTGTGAGACACTCAATTTGTAGCTAATTAAATAATATTAGTTTTATTTGAGTTAGTGGAGAATGTAGAGACAACTCTCTCACTCCTTATGCATGTGAATTCAGTGTGAGACACTCAACACATAAACTATTATCATATTAGCTTTATTGATATAGTTAGTGGAGAGTGTAGAGACAACTCTCTCACTCCTTATACATGTGAATTGAGTGTGAGGCACTCAACACATAAACTATTATCATATTAGCTTTGTTGATATAGTTAGTAGAGTTTGTAGAGAGAGAGCTAAGTCATAAATTCATTTGCACAAGTTAGAGAGAATTTTTGATATCAAGCAAAAGGAGAGAAAAGGATTGAGAGAGTCTTCTTCCTTCTTCTTCTTCAAGTGTAGAGAAATCAAAAATACACAAGTATTGTGTGCTTTCTAAAAGGTCCATCATCCATTGAAGGCTTTGTCCCATACATCCTTGCTTGGTGAAGCTCTTACAAGCACCTTGGGTCTATAAGAGGGGCCTGTGGCTTGAGCATCTCCAACCTTGGGAGTCTTCCTTGCCAACCCGTGTGTATCAAGCTAGAGGCTTCACATTTGGGGAGCTTGGAGCTTGTAGATCAACACCAACCAAAACTTACCGAGTGTGCTACCAACTAAGGAGTTATGTAAGTGTTACTAAATCCCTTAGTTGCTAGATCTTATTTTTGGAAGCATGACTTGGTTGACTTGTTGATGGCATGTTGTTCTTGATACATGTTTAACTATGTAAGAGTGCATGTGATAAGATCTATGGGCTTGGAAGTGTTTTGTGTTTGATGCAAATGTTGCATGCAATGAAAAATTTTAAATTCCACATTTTCATTGTTCCTCTACACACACTTTCCTTCAATTGGTATCAGAGCCTATTATCACATGAATTACATGCTAAAATATTGATATTTGCAAGTGTTGTAAATATGGATTATGTTTAATTACAAGTGTTGGGATTAAGCATGTTGTTAGTTTCAAGAGTTGTAACTAAAGATGCTTAAATTTTTTTAAAAAAATAATATTTCGTGGTACTGTTCACCGAATATCATGTGGTACTATTTACGGTACTGTTCATGCTGTTCACAAAAAAAAAAATTTCCTTGTTTGTTTGACTTTGCAAATACATGATAATATGCAAGAGTTGTATTTTATTAAATGTTTGCTTATCATATATACAAGGAATGATCATGGACTTAGTTTTCATTTTATGAAATGTAATAATAATTAATTCTATTATTATGGATATGTAATTAAATGTTAGTTTCATAGGATTAAGATGTAAATTACTTGCCTTGGTATGCCAAGGATTGAATGTAATATTGAAGAGTTCAATTGGAGGCCTATTCAACCTTCAAGGCTTGGAGGCAAAGCCCATGATGATGGTGGACAAGGAGGCTCATGGAATGAAGGCTTTTCTTGGGCTAGGCCAAATTGTAATATTCTAAGTGTTAGAATAGGAATATGAAAGGCCCATGATCACTCCTTATTTGTGAATTCATTTTTCATGTTCAATGTATGTATGAGATATGTATTTTGAAGCATGATATATATGTATGAGATATGTATATGGATGGATGTATAATGTCATGCAATGTATGTATGAGATATGTATGTTGATGAATGCTATATATGCATATGATATATATATAGAAAAATGGCATGCAATGTATGTATGAGATATATATGTTGTGAATGTTTACATGCAATGTATGTATGAGATATGTATATTGAAGCATGCTATATATGTATGTGATATATGTATAGATGGATGGCATGCAATGTATGTATAAGATATATATATTGTGAATATTGGCATGAAAAGTATATATGAGATATATACATTATAAAATGGCTAATGTGCAAAGTGAGACCTTAATAATTGACCTAAAAATCTTCCAATTAAAATTAGGTCTAGGATCTCTATTGGAGCAATAACTTGCATGGTTTTGGACTTATGATCATCGGTTATGGACACATAGGGGTGTGCATAAGGGCCAAGAGAATCATGTAGTGTTATTTTTAAGCATGAGATGTTGTGGGTGTATGGATACACTATGGGCCAATAACGGCAATTAGGAGCACTTGAGGTTTGTAGTATTCAAATCCATATATTACACTGATCCAATGGTATGGACCTAACTAATACTAAAGGCCAATAACGGCAACTAGGCGCACCTGAGGCCTATAATATTAGGAGCAGAATTAATGGAACCTCACATGATATGTGATGGACAAGAGTTGTCCACTTAATGAGAACTATTATTCCAATAATGGCAATGTGCACCTGACGGGTATTAGTGGCCCATTAAGAACTCCATTACCCACTAGAAATCCATTCGATAAGGGATTTCCATTTCCTAATTGGAAGTGTAGGATTCGCCAAGTTAGTGGGAGGCCATTATGAATAAAGACCAAATCTAATGGTGATCACAATGCCTATAACTAATCAATCTTGTTACTTTCTGCAGAATTTGATAACATAAGACCTACAAACCCACCTACCATCATACATAATATAGGCAAGGCAAGTGTTGTCAAACCCTCGGGTGTGATACTAATAGTGGGAGGTACTGAGTCTCATGCTACTTGATATAAGTTATTAGAATAGACATGTGGATTCACATGTGATGAGTGGATCGAACTAGGAGTGAACTGAGATAAGATCCAATGCTATCTAAGTTATTCTTGATGAATAAGTACCTGGCCAGGTCAAACTCGACTTACTCGAAAAGTGTTTCGGTGCTAGAAAAGAGTTTCTAGTAATAGTCACATTTTATCAAGAATTGAACTTAAGATGATGTCATATGATAGAGGCAATTAGAGTTTGACTAAACCTTGACTCTAGCCAATATCGGGATCTTGTAATGAAGGGACATTTAGTACACGGTAATTGTGTTCATTGGTTCTTGCGAATCAACATATAACATTCATCTCTAATTGGGTAGTCGTGATATCTATGTTGGGGGTCACTCACGACTTATGGGAACTGAATGTAATACATTGGAGTTTTCACATTCATTATAGAAAGGTGTTTCCATGATATTAAGTGTTAATATCATTTTCTATTGCCATTTAGAGTTGAACCTAGTAAATCTCACACATAAGGATTGCACTTGTGATGATTAACATTAATTTGATTATTAATTAAAGAGTTTAATTAATTAATTAAATTAATTGAATTGGATTTGCGCATATGGGGGGATCTAGCATATCCCAAAATCCGAATTCAAAGATTGGAACTTTATTATATTTATTACAAATATTAATTTAGCCTTACTTTAATATGAGATATTAAATTAAAGATTAAATTAATATTAGCCTTCTAAATAAATAAATAAATAAATATAT
>CATIWO010611212.1:0-11576 GCA_949673435.1 Macaranga tanarius | reverse complement strand
TATGATATATATTATTTATATAAATATTTTTATAAAAATATTTAATAATTGTATGGTATATTAGAGTGTATTGTATATATGTTAATAAAATTTTTATAATAAAAAAATAATGATAAATAAAACTATTAAAAATTATTTAATTTTATGATAAAATTATGAAATAGTTTGTAGTTTAATAATTTGATTTGAATTATATCTTTATTTATTTTTTTAATATCGGAGAAAAACCGATATCCGAACCGAATTTTCTAATTCGGAGAAGAACCGATTTCCGTACCGAATTGAACCGAAATTTTTAATCTCCAAACTGTCCTGAACCGAAAATTTGGAGTAATTCTGGAGTCTTAATTTTTAAATATCTGATAGTATAAAACAATTCCGGAGAATTGTATTCTTTGAACCGAACCGGACTGTGCTCACCCCTAAGAAAAACCTTCTTATCAGCAAAATCCAAAGAACCAAAAATCCCCTTAAAAAAAAAAATCAATTTCACACCAATTAAAGCCTACACAATAATATAAACAACAATATAGAGGAAAAATAATAATAAAAGAAAATAAAAAAATTGTAATTGCAGAACTCTTGCTTCTTCTCAAGAAAAAACATGATCAAGAGAGTTTGTAATAAGGTCATAAAGAAGCTGCAGTAGTGAGTTTTTCATCTTTCCTGTCACAATTAAAAAGTACAAAATCTAAAAAATAAAAGAAAAAGAGGATAAAAAATTTCATGAGAGAGTTGTAGAAGAAGAAGAGAAGGAAAAGCCGAGAGGAGGGGAAGTGTGCAAGCCTTTTGAATTGACCGAACTGAAAATTGAATTGATTTAGTTTGATTTAGGTGTCAAACCGAACTGAAACATAATCTAGTTTGGTTTTGAATCTAAAAAGTTTGGATAATTAAATAATAAAATAAAATGAATTTTTTTTTAATTTATTAAAAATAATATAATAATTTAATATAAAAATATAAAAATAATTAATATTTTTAAAATTTTGGTTTGGTTTTTATTATAAAAATTTTGATTTCTTCAATTTGACTCAATTTTCTAGATTGGTTCAATTCAATTTTCTTAAATTTTTTGTTCAATTAATTTATTTTAGTTAAAAAAATTTCAAAACTGACCGAACCTACGGAATGATCACCTCAGGAGAGGAGAAGGAGAGGGTAGGGGGCGGCGGCTACAAAATGGAAAGGAAAGGAGAAGAGACAAGAAAAATTAGGGTGAAATGAAATGCCAGCATAATCCAAGAAGACTATACCATTTTGTGAGTAGTTTAGGGGCATGAAAGTCATTCACCTAATACGGTGTCGTTTCACATAGGAGCTACAAGTTTTTGAAGTGGTGGCAAGTATATAATTAACGTGAAATTGAGGCCTGCAAAATAGATATCCATGCATCAAGATTTAAGCTAACCAACCGAAAACAAGCACAAGAAACTCTTGTTAAATACTAGCCAGCTAGCTTAGTTTGTTCAATGCTAGCAGCCAGTCACTAGTCATCTTTGTAAAGAGACAAAACATGGGTTTAAGTCAACAACCTCTTCTTCTTCTTCTTCTGTTTGGTTCCACAGTGATAGCAGCCGCCTCAAGTACTGCAGCACCAGTCCCGAACTTACCGGGTTATGATGGTGATCTTCCATTCAAACTCGAAACTGGGTATGCTTTCTTAATTTCTTTTAGTGTTCATTTAACAATAATTTAATTACATTTTTTGAAAGTCTAGTTATGTTTTTTTTTCCTTTTTTTTCCTTTAAAATGGTCGAAAAAATAATGATGATTATGTGTGTGCATATATCGAGGCAGATATGTTGGTGTCGGAACAAATGAAGATGTGCAACTTTTCTACTATTTTGTTGAGTCTCAACATAATCCAGAGGAAGACCCTCTTATGCTTTGGATCAGTGGAGGCCCTGGTTGCTCCAGTCTTTCATCATTTTTCTTTGAAAATGGTATAACTTAACAATTATCTTCTTTACATACTTGAAATATTTAATGATAAAGACATGTTAAATATTTTAAAGAACATAGGTCTTTTAGCAACAGAAAATGTAAAAAATTAGCAAAGAGAGGTGTTTCTTTTTGTTTTTTTTTTTCATTTAGATTTCATACTGAAAAACTACTTTGAAAATATGTTAAAAAATATATCAAGTCTACATTGGAGATCGAATATTCTTAGAGTAGTTCATAAAAAGTACAGTTTTTATTAAATAACTAATTAATTAGGTATCAAAATAATGAGTTCTTTTTTGGTATTTATACAAATAGAATAAACAACTGATAGGCTAATTCTTATTTAATTGTAACTATTGATATATTACAAGTTATATACATGTTGCTTTATCAGTCTTTATTTGATTTTGTTTTAAAGGGAGCAGTTTTAATTTATTTGATTTTAATCACATGCTTATTTATGTAAAAATTGCTAATAATTGACTAAATTAAAATATTCTTTCAAACATTAAATGAAATTGTAAAAAATTTAAATGAAAATATAAAACAATTGCAAGTGTGTTAATTTTTTTATACCAATATGGCAAATTAAATAATATGATTTTATTATAATGTGATGAAGTGAAGTTACTGAATATATTATTTTCAACTTGACTCTGGCATAAACAGGTTTGACAATAATTTAAAACCTTTGTAGGTCCATTAGCAATAGATACTGCAAATTATGATGGAGGATTACCAGAACTTCTTCAAAATGAAAATTCATGGGCAAAGGTAAAGATGCTTTAGTTCAGTCCTTATTTTTTTTAGTTCTTTTGTGCAAATAAAATTAAAAATTAATAAATTAATATTAATTTTATTAATATTTACCGATACATATTTACATGTTATGTATATCAATTGTTATAATTAAATCAAAAATTATTTTAATGGTTTTTATTTCCATATATATATATATACTGTAGCAAAAGCTTTTTTTTTTTTAAAAAAAAAAAAGTTTCCTTCACATATTCTTTGTTATTATAACAATTAAATCATTGGAGAGTAGGGGTGTGTACGGTTGGTTTCGGTTAAAAACCGAACTGAACCGTTAAAAACCGACTAATCAAACCTCTTAAAAATTCATAACTGAACCAACATAGACTAAAAACTGAACCGACTTAGTTCGATTCGGTCGGTTTTTCGGTTAATTAATTTTTTTTAAAGTGTATTCTTTAATTATATAACTAAATTTTTTTTTATAATTTTAATATTTATGTATAATTTATTAATATATTTTATTTTTATTATATATATATATATATATCGGTCGGTTCGGTTTTTCAAACTCAAAACCAAAACTGAACTGATTAACCGAATTTTTTAGAATAACAAACCGAAACTGAAACCGAACCAAATCTATATATAACCAAACCGAACCAGTCAGTTCAGTTTTCGGTTTTTTCTGCACACCCTACTGGAGAGTTTTAATTATGTTCCTGCAGGTTCTCAATATAATATTTTTAGATGCACCTGTTGGCACTGGATTTTCTTACTCCAAAACACCAGAAGGTTACATTACAGATGACAATGGATTTGGAGCACATGTCTATGAATTTATAAAGAAGGTTTGATTCTTTTTCTTTTGTAGTCAAAATTTTGGTAGCACAACAAGAATGGTTTAAACATATATATATATATATTTATGGAAAATATTTGTGTCTCACACCGAGACATCATGCGGGGGACAATTTTTCAGTTTGTCCCCCGCGTTATAGAAGGGAGGAAAATTTTTTTGAGGAAAAAAATATAATTTTACATGTAAAATTATATTTTTACCCCCACAAATTATTTGCCCCTATAAAATGGAGGATCAAAATCATAATTTGGTAACTCACACGATATCTCGGTGGGATTTACCTATCATTTTCCATATATTTATGTGTTCGTGTGTATGCATTTGCAGTGGCTCAATGAACACCAAAATTTTGGAAAAAATCCGCTCTACCTTGGTGGAGAAGGGTATTCTGGAAATCCAATTCCAATAGCAATACAAAGCATTTTAGATGGTAAGTTGTGCAATTCCTTGTGGCATAAAGGTCATAGAACTTATTTACTATAAATAGCAATGCAATTTTTATAAATATGATTATGTTTTTATTTTTGTTAAATAACTTCAATAATTCTTTTTAAATTATGAGATTTGAATTCTGTCACTTACTTTGAAAATAGTCTCATCTTTATAATTAGGCTAAAACTATTTATAATTATTAAGATCATTATTGTTGTATTCCCTTTTTGAAGGTAACCAACTATGACATCTAAAATATTAGATAAATTTTTAATCTTTGTTGATATATAGCTATTATATTATTGGCTTGCAGGTAATGAAGGGGGGCAAGAACCAATTATCAATATTGTGGTATATGGTTTTTATTTTATGAATTTTGGCAAAATAGAGTAATTAATTATTTTGAGGATATATATTTTTCATTATACATTTTAAATTTGGAAGTAAAACATTATATTGACACTAAATATATTGATTTACATTAATAAAATTAAAAAATTTATAAGATAAAACCTTGAAATTATCATATACAGTAGAGAATTACATTTATAAATTCAACTATTTTAATATTGTATGTTGATAATTTAATTGATGGGCACTAGGGATATGCAATGGGGAATCCAGGAACAGATTTAAACATAGATTTCAATTCAAGAGTTCCAGTTGCTCACCGATTAGCATTACTATCAGATGAAATATTTGAGGTAAAATTAGACCCTTAATTAGCTATAAACATATTTTAATTATATATATGTTAATTATTATGCTTAATTTTGATTATTATGATTTTTTGAAGGAGGCAAATGCAAGTTGTGAAGGCATATTTTTTCCTCCACCAAGCGATAAGAACAGTTCATGTGGTAAAGCCGTTGCAGTTATTGATAAGGTTTGGATTGGCTAATATAAACCTAATATATCTGCACTTCTTGAATTTGATATTTTTTATCAGTTTGATTCCCCAATTTATAAATTAAATATTTAAATATCTCAATTCGATAAATTTTTTTTAAAACAATTTTCAACACTAATAAAGTTTCTAAATTTAAATAAAATTAATATTTTAATAATATAAATAAAATTATTTAAACATTTAAATTACTACAAAATGTTTTTTTAATTATAAATCACTTTTTTAGTAAGTTGGGGTGCTATAATGATTAATTCGTAAGTTGAAAAAGTATACTAACAAAACATGACATGTTTAAGAAATTACATATATATGTATTAAGATGATAATATATATAATTAACTAATTAATTAATATATTTTAATTATTTGAAAATTAATTAACTTTTGTTGAGCTTTGCAGCTTCTATGCCGTATACAGCCAACCCACGTTTTAGAGCCTTCTTGCACTACTAAATGTGGAGATTCAACCCAATTCGATGCCTACATATCACTTCCCACGGGTGCTTATAATACAAAATGCAGTGTAAATTTTCTATATCTCTCTCATGCAAAATAAGAATTTTAAATTATTGGGTAAAAATATAAATATTATTTTTATAAAAATCATGCAAAATAAAATAAACTAATTAAGATTATTATGATTTTCCTTTTATTATAATTGTTTTTTTAATACAACAATAATTTATATATGTTCTATATTGCAAATTTTCAATAAAAGTGGTATCTGTATATTCTAGCTAATACCTTTTTTTTTTTTTATCAGAAATATTACCACTCCATTACTGAAACTTGGGCAAACAATGTTGAAGTCCAAAATGCTCTTCACATTCGACTGGTACATATAATATTTGTTTCTAAAATGAAAATTTTTATGTTTCTTTTTTTAAAATTGTAATTAACATTTATTTAAACAATTTTTACTATTATGATATTAGGGCACAGTAATCACTTGGAGCTACTGTAACAGCACGTTACGTGGTTACAATCACAGTGTTTCAAGTGTTCTTAGTTACCATAAAAAATTCACCCAAGAAAGTATTCGAGGTTTGATTTTTAGGTAATCAATTAACCTCAAGTTCTTGTTCGATTATGCTAAAATAATATTATTTACTTTACATTATGTTAAAGTTAATTAATGTTGAACATTGTCAATAGTGGTGACCATGACTTGTCAATTCCATATCTTGGAACACAACAATGGATAAAATATCTCAATTTGCCATTGGTAGAGACTTGGAGAGAATGGCTCTTAAATAATGAAACTGCAGGGTGAGTTTTATAGTATTATATATCTCTTTTTATTCAATACCTAGTGGTTGATAATGTCTTTTTATTTTTATTTTTTTGAAGCATGAAAATGCACTTTTAGAACTGTTTGAAATGTGAACTAGTTGATATATATGCATATTTCAAGTTAATTTAAATAAATGAAAAATTATGATTTAGAGCAAATGAAAATACTTTAAAAGAAAAATAAGAAAGACTGTTGATAAAACATAATTATATATGTATTATGATTTTTTTTTTTCATTGAGAGACTAGGAGCAGCTTTTCTTTTTAAATTAGGTGAATTTAATTTTGCATATCAACGATAATAAAATTAAAATATTATATTTCATGATTTTTTTGAAAAAGTAGTTATTAAATTACTTATTCATTGATATATTAATGAAATATTATATATTATGTCTTTTACAAAACAAAACACATTGCAGTAGAGATATTTTCTTTTAGTTTTTTTAATAAGAATAATGCTAATATTATTCTCAAAATTTAAGAATATACATTTTCTTTTGGTGGTAGATACACAAGAAAGTTTGAATACAAGGAATTCAGCTTGACATATGCAACAGTAAAGGTACATATATATAAGATTTGATGTTTGAATGTTTGAACCAATTTCTACATGTGGAATCAAAGTTAAGTTTCTTAAATTAATTGTTACCTTGCAACAGGGAGCAGGCCATTTTACTGCACAGGCCAAAGCTGAATGTTTTGCCCTGATTGAGAGGTGGATGGCTGGACAAAGTCTCTAATCAAAGACTGGTTCATATGGCTGGTGCATCTATTGCTCAAAGTACTACTTTTCATAATAAAAATTTGGCTGTCTTTATGAAATTATTGTGAATGTGACAAGGATATTGCTAGAGCAAGTGTTTGTAGTAAATAATCACCTTCAACTATGAAGTGAAATTGCAAATAAAGTGTAAAATTTAGATGTTTTCCTATAATGAAATAATGGTTTAGAACTGTATTTTTATATGCTTTGTACTAGCATTAAAACTGTAATTTATAGCTTGAATTTCATCATGAACTTTATGGAACTTTTAGTGTGGATTTCGTTTGTAAGTCTCTAGTTTCAACATTAATAATTTATACTGAAGAGATTAAAAAATGAATATTATTGGTTAATTATAATAAATTTTGGTAAAAGTTGAAAGGTTTATAGTCTTAGTTTGGACATATATGTCTTTTTTTTAATTATACTAAGAAAACAAAATTTTCTAATTTTAGTGGAGACATTTATAATATTTTATTTAAAAAAGTAATGAAAAAACTCGAACAATATGTAATGTTTAGGTATCAAAAAGTAGTATTTTTAAAAATTTCTCACTATAAATTTGAGATTTTTTAACTGTATATAAAAATTTTAATCATTACAATTTATAATTTTTTTTAATAATTTTTCCCTATTATACACATGTATATATGTACAAATTTAAAATTATTAAAATAATTTTTGTTTAATTATAATTATTGATATAAATTAATTTAACGATTATGTATATTAATAGTTATAATTATATAAAAATTAATTTAAAATTTTTAATTATATTTATAAATACAAATAAAAAGAAAAACTCGTTGTAATATGATTTTTTTTTATATAATGCTTATTGAAACTAATTATCTTATACAAAATTTACTAATATAAATTACAAAAAAATGCATCTCTCCATTAGTAAATACTAATTGCACATTTACCACTAAAAAACAATCCCATTCCAATAAAAAAATCCCATTGTTTTTCTATGCCAAATGTTCAACTCTTGATAAAAATAGGGACAAGGTACAAATAGGACCCTAATGTTTGACCCAAAGTTTAAATTGGACCCTAATAATTTTTTTTCTAAAAAGGACCTTAACGTTGCCAAAAGAAGACAACAAGGACATTTTTGTAACTTTGTCCCAAACGTCTGTTAAAATAGGCTGAGCTGGAACAGTGGGGTCACTCCAGCACCCGACGAAATTGCACACTTGGCACTGTGGGGTCCACGGCTCTTAAAGAGAATGAATTTAGTGGTAAAATTACCACCTGATTAGTTAGGGTTCTCAATTTCCTTTATTTCTTCTCTCAAAACGCAAAAAATATTGGCTCATCTCTTCATCATTCTAGCTGGTATACTGGAAGCACAGCTGATTCATCTAGTTTAATTGCAAAAGCACATGAAACAGGTACGATTTCTCTTCTTTTTCTAATGGTGGTGGTTGTTTGAGTTGGAAACTTTATTTGCTAGTTTCTATGTATTGCATGTGGTCATATGCCTTTCTTTATTGTCGGTGGTTTGCTAGTTTCTATGTATTGCATGTGGTCATATGCCTTTCTTTATTGTCGGTGGTCCAATGGGGAATATATTAATGCTATTTTGATTTGTGTAGGGACTAGTATTGTGGTGTTGATTATATTATATTAATAAGATGTGTGTATGTGTGTATTTTTGTACTTGACAGTATGAAGACCGTAGATCTAATATTTCATTACGGGGAAAATGGGATTTTTGTGCTGATGTAGCTTATATAAATGGACAAGCTGAGACTGTTAAGAATTTTGACATAGATTTCTTGTCATATACCCATATGATGAAGATGTATAATTTGGATTTAGGCTATCTTAATGTGACAAAATTGTATGCTCTGGAACCTAAGAAATCATTAAAAGATGGGTTGTGTTTATTAGAAGATGACCATAGTATCAGAAACATGATCGAATACATTAGGACAAATCTGGGGGTAAATGAAGTGCATATATATGGCCACCATGATGTTGATGAACCTAAGTATAGGAACTTCATTGAATTTGAAGATGTTGGCAGGAATGAAAATAGTAATTGTATGCATGATAGAACTGAGAAGCCTGATGTGGATAATGCCAGTTTTGGGGATAATGATGTTAGGGGTGGTAACAGTGGCCAAATAGGAACATAATACAGTGTTGTAGGAGCAGAAAAAGGACACAATGGTGTTAGCAGGGATACAAACAACAATTTTAGTGGATGGTATAAAGATTTATTTTATGAGAGGGATGAGCCACGTATTAGTGAAGTTTTAGTGAATGCAACTGGTGCCGGACATAATGAAGAGGTTAATAAGGAAGAAAATAAGGAAGAAAATGCGGAAGAAAATGAGCAAGAAAATGATGATCAGATAGAAGAAGAAGCAGATGAGGGGAAAGATGATGCTGAGATTATAATGCCACAATGAAAAGTCATATATAATGTGTATGATGATAATCCACACTTTGTTATTGGCATGACTTTTAGTGATGCAAAGGAGGTTAGAGAAGCTTTAGCTAAGTATGCAATAGCTAAAGGGTATGATTTAAAGCTGAAACCAAATGAGCGTGTTAGAATAAGAGCCAAGTGTAAAGCTCCTAATTGTCCATTTGTGATATTAATTTTAGTGGATGGGAAAAGGGGTGGGATGACAGTAAAAACCTTGTAGCCAGAGCATAATTGCCTTAGAGTATATAAGAATGCTAGTGCAAGTGCAAGTTTCCTAGCTACCCAATTTAAGCAAAAGATTTATGCCAAACCTAAAACAAAGGTGAGGGACTTAATAAAAGATGCTGAGTTGGATTTAAGATTGAATGTTTCTTTTGTAAAATGTAAGAGGGCAAAGAACTTAATTATGAATGAGTTAGAGGGTAGTTATGTAGCTGAGTTTGCTTATTTGGAGGCATATGCTGCTGCTGTTAAAAGGACTAATCCAGGAAGCACATCTGAGATTGAATTATACAAAGACTCTCTAAAAGAAGGCAAGAGAGTATTTCGAAGAATGTTCATTTGCTTCGATGCATTAAAGAAAGGTTGGAAGTTAGGGAGCAAACCTATCATTAGTATAGATGGGAGTTTTTTGAGGGGAAAAGTTAAAGGACAGGTTTTTATTGCTGGGGGAAAAGATGCTTGTGACCAGATTTTTCCTATAGCTTGGGCAGTCACAGACAAAGAAAATAAAGTTAATTGGATATGGTTCATTCAGTGGATTGTGAAAGAACTTGAAATTGAAGACAATGGCAGCTCCATTACACTAATTTCAGACATGCAAAAGGTTACACATGAGCCACTTGTTGTATGTTACATTTATATGTTACAGTTATAAAGTAAAAGTTTAACAATATTTTATTTATTGTGTAGGGACTATTGGAAGTTGCTTTATATATGTTGCCCAATGCTGAACACATATGGTGGACGAGACATATATACGCCAACTAGTCAAAGAGATGGAGTGGAGGAGAATTGAAGAAAAGGTTCTGGATATGTGCTTATAGCACATACGAAGAAGAGTTCAAAGATAATTTAGAGAGATTAGGTGCAGCAAATAAGAAAGCAGCTGAAGATTTGGTCAAATATTCACCTTCGAAATGGTGTAGGGCCTACTTCAGTACTAGGTGTAAAGCAGACATTGTTGACAATAATATGTCTGAGTTATTCAATGCAAGCACTTTGCATACTAGATTTAAGCCAATTGTGACAATGTTGGATGACATTAGGCATAATGTGATGACTAAGGTCTTTGTGAACAAGTGGAAAAATGAGTGGAGTCCTCAGTGCATGGAAAGATTTTATGAGAATATGTCAAATGCCTTTGGCTGTGAGGTGATTTTCAATGGTGATAGTGTTGGGTTACGGGCAGAATATCCCAATCGAATTGGAACATAAACGCAGCGGAAATTAAAATTTTATAACCCTTAACCCACCAAGGATCACATGCGTTTCATAAAAATCGAAGGAAGGGTAAACGAAACTTACCTCTTGTAGATCGATTTGTCAAGCCTTCAAGTACTACGTCTTGGTTTATTCGGATCTACAAAGGTGCTGTCTTTCTGAAAAATGACCACCCTCTACAAGTATCCATACACGAACAAACAAAACGAACGATCTTGTTAAATGCTAGTTCAAATCCGTTTTTCTCAAGAATGAATCTAGGGTTTTTCTTTTCTCTCTCAATGTTTTCTGTATACTCAATGCAAAGATGACTAAATATATATATATCACGCACACTTATGTAACCCTTACATATAATACATATATATATATATATATATATATATATATATATATATATTAGTCTGCTAGTGTTTTAGTCAAAAATAAATTTTAATTATTATATATTTAAAACTCTTTTAAATAATAACAATTTAAATTCAAATCCTTATCAGATAAGGAACTTTTATTTTTTAACTAAATCCTTATTAAAAATCTTTTACAGAGTATTTCCTTATCCAATAAGAAAATATAACAAATTAATCATTTGTTATAATTTAAATCACGAATTTAAATTTTTCCAAAATTAAATTCGAATTTAAATAATAACTAATTATTTGTTTAAATTACGAATTTAAATTTTCTCAAAATTAAATTCGAATTTAAATAACAACTAATTGTTATTT